>VZTG01005007.1:58643-116295 GCA_013397845.1 Melanocharis versteri | reverse complement strand
AGCGGCGGCGGCTCCGCGGGAGGGGCGGCGGGGAGGGCTCCCCCCGACCCCCGCCGCCACTTCCTCGCCCCCGCCGAGCAGCGCCTCGGGCGGTGTCCGCCCGGGGTAACTTTGTGTCCCGATGTCTGCCCGGGCGGGCGCGCGTGGCCTTGGCCCGCGAAGGCAACTTAGTTACCGCAGGCGGAGCTCCCCGATCTGTGCGCCCGCCGCTCCCGGGAGCCCGTGAGAGCACCCCGGCTCCCGGGCGGGGTGCGCCGGCAGCGGGAGGAGCGCAGCCCCCGGGCCGCCGCAGGGCGCTCGCAGCGGTGTCGCCGGGAGGAGCGGCCGGCGCCGAGACGTGTTGAATGTCCCACGTCGCGGAGGTGACGGGGGCTGCCCCCGCTCTGCTGCACGCCACAGCCCCGTGTGCTGCTGTCGCGGTAGTGGGGGGACAGCTGAACTTTCGGTCCGACACCCCCTAGCCTGTGTGCTCGGTGAGGACCGAGCCGTGTGGAAATTAAATCTTAGGGTGAATATTGAACAGCGAAATGGTTTTGTTCCTCCAGCCTTCTGTACCTGTGCTTTTTTGCGAGAGAGATATGATATCAGAGCTGTGCTGTTGCAGAGCTCATGCATGTGCTTAACAGCATTCATAAATGCAAGATCTGGGTAGTTTTCTTTTTTTCTTTTTGGTTTTGTTTTTTTTTTTTTTTTTTTAATGTGCATGTTGTTCTGCAGGTAGCAGTTTGGGACGTATGGCCTAATGGGGTATACAGGTGTTACCCTACCCGAATTGATGTGGGCTTCAGTTTCATCTGCACTAAGTTAGATGATGAAATATGCGTTTCATAATCAGTCCACTTCTTAAATACTTCTGTAGTTGGATTGTATATTGCTTTGGGTTTTAAAGAGGAAGTGGAGAAGCACCACAACTTCTTCAGTTACAGCTTTGAGACATCTCTCAGTCTTGATCTATACCATGCTGTTCATAACTCAATCTAAAATGGTACTTGTGCTGAAAAAAAAGAGTTACTTAAAGCATAACTTGCTATACTAAAATGTGGTGTTAATCACCCATATTCTTATTAAAGATGATGGAAGATCTCTGATGTGGAAACAGTGAAATAAGCTTAAGTTACCCATGGGTTGTTCTTGTGTTCTTGGAAAGGTGCGGCAGGCTTTAATAATTTAAAGCTTTCTTACGTAACGCATTCAGTTTAGATGTTGAAGGAAATTTTAGCTCGATTTGAGCTTTGAACTTTTTCCCTTTTAATGCCTCTCATCAATCAACAGCTTTCCCTTAATATGAGGCATGAAATTAAGCTCCAGAAGCTTTGTGTGAAAACAAGGCAACAGACTTCCATACAAAACTTTATGGGTGGAAGTGGTGGTATGCTACCTTTCGTTTAAAAAAAGAAAAAAAACGAGAGAAAAATCCTCTCTGTTTAATAGAGTCAGGAGGAATCCAGGGTTCCTGATCCGTAACTCATCCAGAGGCCCTGGTATGGGTAAGGCAGTTAATTTGCCTGAGCATTGTGGTCTAAGTTGATGAAGTAGTTCGAGGTATGATTTGGCTACTGGTACTTGGGGCTCTTATTGTAGGTTGACAGAAGTGCGGCATTTTCTGATTGCCTCTGCTGGGGCTGTTCTGCAATGTGCTGATGTTACTGTGTGGATGAGTTGTCTTGGTTTATAGGGAGGTCAGGCATGTAATGAATCCCAGCAGCTAGCTGAACAGTGGAACAGCCCTAGTTTGTAAGACAGAGTCTGAAAATAAGCTTTCTGTTTTCCACTGTGTAGGCCATAGTCTTTAGTCTTCTGAAGTTCTGGGGAGTCACCACTTGGAAACTCTTGTATTCAGATAATTGCTTCTAACTGCAAATAAAGATAGCAATCTGATTAATATGGTGGAATGAATTTAAAAGCACAAGTCAAGATCTTTCTGTTTTCATAATGTTAGTAAAATTACTATCTGGGCTTTTAATTTTAGCTTTCTTCTGTTAGTCTGTTGGTTTGTTTGTTTGTTTTTTTTAAAGCATATTCTTCTACCAAAGATAGCAGAAGCGAATTGTTACTGTATCATGCTCTAAGAGGCATGAGCAAGTCTCTGTGTAGTGTTTTGGATAGAGGGCAAGAAAACTGGAAGAGCCATTTGGCACCTACACTGCAGAGAATATAATATCACTTTTTTGAGGCTAGGGTTTTACACAAGGTTTTATCATTACTTGCAAGTTGAGGGTAGCGCCTTAATAAAGTAGTTTGTCTGTTTTCTTGAGTGCATCACTTTGGTTGACAAGACCTGCTGTTCGCACAGGAAGTTTTGCTTTACAAAGATAGGTGAAATGTATGTGAAAGTTTTCCTGAAAACTTGATACCCAGTGCTGTTACTTTACAACAGTGAAACTTAATTAGTGCCTTTGTGAGAAGAATGTGTTAGTGAAGGTCATGAGCTGCTGTGGTTTTAAAAACTGTACCTATGTCCCAGATATTTTAAGACCTAAACCTTTCCGTATCTTGAGCTAAAAGAGTTCAGAGATGAGTCAGGTGTATTGTTTGAGGGGATTGTCTGAATTACAGACTCAGAAGCTGATATTTGCACTGTTATGTATTATGCTTTTTTTCCTTTGGCAAATTTTATTAGACAGGGAAAAAAACTACCAGTGAGCATTACAGCCCTCTTGCTTGTATCCCTAAAAATCTGTTAATGTCTCTTGCACATCACAGCCTTGCTCCTTTATCCTTTAAACCTCTGCATCTTGGGGAACTAAGAGTTGTGATTGTTCTTCTGATGAAGTTCTACTTTCTGGTGAAATTTTTGCTTCAAAAATTGTATTTTCCCTGGAGGAAGAGTTATAATATCACAAGAGGAGTGTCTTTTTCAGCAAAATGTTGCTTTTGGGAGGCTGAGACTATTTGACTTTTTGAAATTTGTAAACCAATGATATATTATTAAATAAAGTATTAATAATATGACATTGTTAATTGTTTGTAATAAGATGTGAGTTTGAGGTTTTTTAGAGCACCTCACAAGTTTTGACTTCTGTACTGCTCCTTGTTAGCATCCTTTGGGAGATGATGTCTCAACTTACAATTTCAAACTAAAAATTCTTTGGCCAAAGGTGGTGTTCTGCGCTAAACTGTCTGGTTGAAGTAGTGATGCAGGATGTTGACAAATGTTACATAGTGATTCACAGGGTTTTATGTAACTAAAAAAACAATCTTTCTGCAATTTTCTTTCTTCAGAAAGACAGCTGATACAAAGAAAAGACTGTTTCAGTAGGTAACAGCCTTGTTTTGATACAGACTTGCGAATGTTAAGTGGCTGAAGTGTCATTAGTTCTCTGTTCACATTTTGTATATAGTATTAATGTCTGAGCTCCTGGGAGCCAGCTAATTATAAGTCTTGTCAAGCTGCGTAGTTTCAGGGTCTCATTTATGCTGCCAGCTTGCTTTACCCTCGCTGGGGGCTTTCCAGTCTGCAACGCTCATGCAAGAGAGACTTGGTAAAGGGAAGGCAAAACTGTCAAACTCTGAGTCTGAGCAATTACACAAGTAATGGTATTCAACACCAGAGGTTAATCTTGTGATATAAGACATGAGAAACATGCTGTTGATAACTTATGTGACATGATAATGTCATAATGCACACAGCCCCACTTTCACAACAGCTTGATCTCCCTGTTTCTGTGAGGGCAGTCAGTCTCAAAAAGCAAGAATGACTATGTAGAATGGTGATGGTGCAGTGACAAAATGCAATGCACGAGGAACTGCATCGCTATGTTGACCCAGTTTCTTCTCTTGGCTATGTCTGTGGTTGTCTGTATGACTTTCAGTGCATTTGTTTAGCTGTGTGTGCTGTCGTTTCCCCAACTTTGTATCACTTACACAGACATGAACTTTCATTAGTTGGTAGTGGAGCTTCATGCTAGTGGTTCCATCCAAAAACTGTTGAAATAATTTTAAAAAAAAAAGTTCTCTGCCATGGACAGACTTGATTTAAAACTTTTTTTCTCTTCTTCAGAAGTTTTGAAAGTGCTTTTTGTGGTAGTAGATTTAAACGGTGTTTACCAAGTGCATTGAAATGCATTTAACCTGAAAGAGTACTGGCTCTGGAAGATCAGCTTACGTCAGAGTTGTCAATTTCTCATCCGGTTCTGTTATCAACCCATTCTAGAAATGTATGTATTCATTAAAGTGAACTTGGAGATCTGACTGGTTCCTATCTGAGTTTTTTGAATTACTGTAGCACTTCTTTGAGAAGAACAGAGGCTATTTGGATAAAAAGGAAGGATTTCTGTCTCCAAGAGGACAACAGTATGGGTTTGTTTTTTTTTTTCCTTTTTATCAGTTATAAGTGAAAACACTTCCTTATAGGAATGATGTGATTTAACTGTAGTTGATCATTGCCATCTCCTCACGCTGATGTTAAATCTTATTAGTGATGTGTTCGTGTAGTCATGGTTTATGTTCTTTATGCACAGATAACTGGCAAATGAGACGTGGGCAAGGATGTTCTGATTCCATATTCTCATCTCCTGGTATGGGTTGTTGCTGAACATGCTGAATTAGTTTACCTGTTAGTAAAATATGGAAATTCTGCTCGGGCTGGAGGGCATGAAGAACTTTAAAGTGGCCAAAGTAGGAAGGGGGCTGAAGCATTTTTAACGAGGTTTTTGGGGGTGTTTTTTTTTAAGAGTGTGTTCACTAGAGGGCAGCAAAAAACCTGTATTCCTAGAAGCTTTGCCATTCCGTTGATTAGGCATTGTTTTCTCCTCTTATGGGAGGGGGAGAGTAGCTTCAGAAGGAAGTAGTGATTTATTTGTGTGGAGGAAATAATTCTGTTGTGTGCGACAGTGAACTGTGTCTTGGCAGGAGACGAGAAGATCGTGGCATCAAACCAGAACAAAAGTGTAAATTGTATCAAATTGCACTAAGTGGGAATTCTGTAGCAAAAGAGAGGTGGGAACAAGGTGAATGAGGAAGATACGGCACAAAATGCTTTATTTAGTCATGGTTGTCTCTACAGCTTCACAAGACCAGGAAGATGAGTAAGTGTAACAAGGTGAACCCAAACGTAATTTTTCACAACAGGTGACTTAGCCTCTGCACAGTGACTCAATGTAAATATATCTCACTGAATATCTGCCCCTTGCTGTAGGCATTCAGATGCACGTGCAGTTGTGATGAGCCACAATTATCGTTTAAATAGAAAAAAAGTCATGGATTAAGCAAGTGAGATAAAGGTGTGCTCATTTAAAAAGTTGAAAGAAATAGTGTGTGTAAATATTTTAGGAAATTTTTAATGGTTTTAATAGACTAAAAAATAATTTGTTCAGGCATGAATTACCAAAGGCACAGCAGTAGGAAAATAAATGTTAAATTTTCTTGTAGTTAAACTCTGAATAATAAGACTTTCCTTACCTCCCTGATGAGGCAGGGAAAGATGTGGGTGGGAAATTGCATCTTCAAAAAGTGATGCTGTTCAGATTTACCTTCCTGAATGCAAGTTCCCATTTCATCTACCTTCTAATTATTTTTTCAATAATCATCGTAGTAAAAAAATAATTGTGTAATCTCATTCGTAGGGTTTTTTCCCTCCATTTTTCTGACTGGTCTGTGTACTGGTGAATCTCTGAAACAGGGTTATCTTTCTATAGTGGATCCTAAGAATTTGATGAAATTTTCCAGTAACAGTAGAAGATGATTGGCAATGATTTGGTTTGATTCAAAATCTTGGGGGAAGAGGGTGTTTTAAGAGAATGTTTCTCAGAATTCAAACTTTGACATTCATATATATATTTGAGATCAGACTGCCATTTATTTAAATCCACAATACCCTGTGACAGAGAGGGGTGTAAAATCCAAGGCAATCCATGTGGATATACTAAGCTCTTGAATTTAAGTATAACGCCAGATTTCAGATTTGGGGAACCTTTTGTTTGCCACCTGTTAATCCTCATCCTTTTGGTGTGAGTTTTTGTATGTAGCCTTGAAAGAGACTTTTTTTTATGGCTCAGGGCATTTTTTGTGTTTTGATCATAAATGTTTAAGATTTTAAATTTGTCTAAGCTTCTGTATTTTAATGTTTCTGTGCACATGTACACAAGTTCTAGGCCAGCTTTTGCTCTTCACAGTTGAACAAGTTGACTCAGGATGTACTGATACTTTTGTTGTTGCTACTGCACCATTTTCTGCATGGTTTTGGTGCTGTAAATGCAGGAAGGAGTGGAGAAAGAAAGTAGTAATCTTCCTTCTCCAAGAACTTCTGCAATGTAAGGAATGAAACCTGATCATCTTAAGGGTGATTAGCCTGCCATTCCTGCTTCCCTCCCCATGCCCTCTCCTTTACTACTGCAACTGATAGCTTTAGTAAATCACCACCTTGAGTAATGTAAGACAGCGTTTTCCTGTGGCTTCATAAATAACAAGTCTAAACCACATTCTGCTTCTGTGAAAGAGTCATGCAGGGTTTGGTTTTTAATGAGGATTAAACTGGTATTTGCCCTTTTGGCGCAAAACGGAAACCATCAAGTAATGTATAACGTATTAATCTTAGGTAACCAATAGCATCCGATTTGTCACTCAGGCTATACCTGCGGTTATTGTTGAAAAAAATTGCACTATTTGTATTTGGTTTGAAAATAGCAGACTTGCATGCTGTAGGTAATACAGTGTTATTTTAAGTCTAGATCTTCTGTAGAAGGAACTGTTGTGGTGCTCCTTTACCTGGGAGAACAGCTAGGATTTTAGCCTTTGTGTTTTAATATATTATTGTGTAAGGAGAGATGACTTCAGATCTAAATTTTACTTTCTTCTGCTCACCTCCCAATTTTTTTGTCCCACTAAAAAGCCTTGTAGTGTTGTTTTTTTAGTGTTGTAGTTCTGTGTTTATGTAACCAAAATGGCCTCCTAGCATTTTGAATTTGTATTTCTTTAGTCATTCAAATTGTTTCTCAACTCGGAACATGTACCAATACTAACATTAGGGTTTTTTTCTCAATACAGAATTAGAGTGTTACTGCCAGCTATGTACAAAAGACAACTTTACGTGTGTGACAGATGGAGTATGTTTTGCCTCAGTAACACGAACTGCAGACAAAATAATGCGCAATAGTATGTGTATAGCAGAAATTGATCTGATTCCCCGAGACAGGCCATTTGTTTGTTCCACCTCCACCAGAGATGGAGTCCATACTGTGTCTCATTGCTGTAACACACCTCTCTGCAATAAAGTAGAACTTCCAATTCCAACACCAGGTAAGGGGGTTGGGATTTTTGCTTGCTTGATTGATTTTTTTTTTTCTTTTTTTTAAACAAAATTCTGTAAGAGTGGAAGTTGTAGGTAAATTTGAAGGTCTAAAGTACACCTTAGGTTCTGCAAAGACAACTTCATGATATTTGAACAAGAGTTGTAATCTTCTGGATTGGGATGTTAGGGACAGTTTTGAAGACTTCGCTGAAAAGTGTAAGTAAGCACATTGCTTTTGTCCTTTGTAGTACTTGGATTCTTGAAAAATTTACTGTGCAAAAGTTTTAACCAATACATTGAAATAATTTGAATATCATTGTGGGAATACTGTAAGTTTGGTAGCATAAAAGGAAATTAATGGTTTTACCATTTTATTTTAACTCTCAGGCCCTACTCCAGGGAAACCAGCTTCTAACCTAGGACCTGTGGAACTGGCTGCTGTCATTGCTGGACCTGTCTGCTTTGTCTGCATTTCACTGATGTTGATTCTATACCTTTGTCATAATCGTACTGTAATTCATCATCGTGTGCCAAGCGAAGAAGACCCTTCATTGGATCGTCCTTTTATATCAGAAGGAACCACTTTAAAGGATTTAATTTACGATATGACAACTTCAGGTTCTGGGTCAGGTAATGTGACACTTCTAGTAGTAATTACTCTGTGCTTAAGAGCCTTGTAAGTCATCTATTTTTTTTTTATATTGTCAAATCTATTTAAACTTATAATAAGCTGGAGAAAATACTAGAAAAGCAACTTCCATGTAAATTCAGTCAACATCAGTGAAGATTCAGTGCATGGAAATAAGTGAAATAAAAGAAATACTGAATCACTGAATTGTTGCTACTGTTCCTTATCATTCTCAGAGTAGCCTGATATATACAAATTATATAATGCAGGGAATATCACAGTCATCTATTGTAAATGTTTGGTGTCCTGTAAGGCTGTCCTTCACCTTTTCGTTCTGTACAGCCTAGCTAAACTACCATCTTCTGTGTTTTTTAGATAGTTTTGCGAAGGATATTTTTTAGCTTTAAATTGAAATTCAATCTATAGATATAGCTATTGCTCTATGAAGAATATTCTGAATTCTGAGTTAATGTTTTAGCCAGTTCTTTCCTTACAGAAGATATTTTTCAGTTGCAAATAGCCATTTTTGTGTACAGAATGGATGCAGTATGCAGACCATATCTGATGAATGTCTATCCCTTGATTTCATGGGGTTTTTTGTTTTGATTCTGACTTGAAGACGTGTTGCTCTGGGAAGATGAGACATTAGTCTGTCACTGCATATAGTCTCTGCTATTGTGACTCTGACCATTAATTGTTTATAGGATTATGGTGGTCTGTGTCATAGAAATGTAGTTTAATAGGTGTTGTTAGGGTATGATGTGCCAAGTAAAACATTGCATAAATTAATTGGTCTCTGGTCCATGTTAGAGGGAGACGTGAAGTTGTGTACTGCAACCTTTTACCAGCCTTCTACTATATAAAAAGTTTGAATTACTTAATATTGAAAATTATTCCTACTACTTGCAAACATATGTGTTGAAACATCCATGCCCTTTCAGAATGCTTTCTACAGAGAAATACTAGTGCTAGATTGTCAATTGTTGTATATTTTATTTTCCCAGAACTGAAAAAAATTCAAACAACAAAAGCCAAGCATCTAGATTGTTTCTTTGCCAAGGGCAGTAACTGGTAAAACTCTTTAGGGTCCATTGCTTTGTCGTATAAAATTAGTGTAACTTGCTGAACATGTTTAAAAACTAGATCAAAAATTCATCTTTAGTCATATACTCCCTAAAGAAGGTGAGCTTGCACTAGGTGTGTAGGTAGTTACGTTTCTGCTAAGAAAGCTGAAAATTGTGTCCAAATAAGATTTGATCATGATTAGGGTAAATTGTCCTCTGGTTAGAACTGGAGTTTTAGTAATTTGTGTTTACATCAATTTTCTTATTTAGTAACAACAGTAACTAAGTCAAATAAAGAAAATTATTAATAGAACTTCCAATAAATTGGGTTTGAGCTTGATAAATGCAAATGCTGGACTTAGGCCTCCAGTTATGTTTGTTCTAGGAGGGGTAAGCAGAAGTCAGAGTTATAGATACTATGGAGGAGTCAGAGATTTACATATCTTGGAATGCAGAAAGATTTGATATATCTAATTGTTGCACTATTAGAAGTGTAAAACTCTACTTAATGTCTGCAGATCTAGACCTTTCCTAAGGAAAGCTGAAAAAAAATTCTAATTAAAATTCAAACTTAATTGTCAGTTGGTCTTTTCATTTGCTATCAGGAATATTCCTTCATTTTTCTTCTGGCCTTCTTACCTGTGGTGCTTCTGACCTCTCTTTTTGTTTGAAAACTCTGGAACTACTCCTTCAAAATAAGCTCTTGAAAAGCAGAGAATCCAAGTCAGAAGAAACTTATGACTTTTCCTCTGGAGCAAATGGCTAGAAACTACTGACTCTTCCTTTGCCTATTTGCAAATTACTCTTTAAGTAAAAGGAGCATGCTGGGGAATTGCAAAGCTTTCACAGCTGAATTCAGGGCACTCAGGCTGGTCTAGACTTCCAGAGCATCTGACCTACTATGGTATTTGAGCACTGGCTACTGGTGAGTGCATCTGAGGAACAAAACCAACAAATGTGGTTGAATTTGACTTATCCCTAAGGAAGCCTCTTCACTAATTTGCTTTTATGCTTGAAAGGCTGTAAAATAAGGCTGAATGTTTCCTTAAAAGGGATCTTTCAACTTCAGCTGCAGTGAGTTCCATGTTGTTGAGCTGTTTCTAAGACAAGTATTAGCCTTATTTAGTGTTCTCTACTTCACTTTGATTATGACAGTGAAATAGGAGATGCTTCAGGTACTCTCTGTATGGTTGGTAGTGTGTGTATTTGCAATGACTTGTGTCATTTTATCTCAAAATTAGTCAATCAATGACTATACAAATTCACAGTGCCCTAGCACTTGAATTGATAACTTTTGTGTGTCCTGAAGTATGCCTGCAGCATTTGAATCTCATTGAAATGTGTATTTTAATCCAGACTTGGGGTACAGCACATTTAAAGTTTAGAAGACTGTACCCCTATGGAATAAACGGGGAGTAGAGAAAAGGGTCTCCAGAGGGAGAAAAGTCAGAGCTGCTAGTTAAAACAGTGCTTGACTCTGTCAGAAGCTGAACTGTCTGAAAGGGATGGTGTTGGGACAAGAGGTTGCAAAAACACAACGGAAATGTACAGAACAGGCGAAATAATCCAGACCCATGAGGCACAGCTAAGGAAGTGTTTGGTTTGGTGACCCAAAACCATAATTCTTAAATTCATGCTGAGGGACCAGAAGAGCTCATAGTAAAATAAAAAGGATTCTATCAATTTTGTTGATTCAGTATTCTCTGATAAGAAGTGTATAAAACAGAGAAATAATCAAAGCTCTAAAAATGAGCTTCCTGATCAGACCTCCCTAAAAGGGAGTAGGATTCAATTGCTGCAGTGATGAATAGTAAGCTGCTATTAATTATTTGGTCATGACTTACGTTAGTGTTGCCATGTTGTTCCATGACGATCGAGACCTGAAACAAGGAGCTACTCCATGAAAGGAATTAATGAAACCTCTAAAATAGATCCTTCTGGTGAAGCTACAGCTTCTAAGAGAAGGATTTCGAAGTCTCTTGGAGCCGAGAATGATTTTCAGATCATGATGCAGATCTCTAAATATCAACTACATATTGTATAGACAGATGGGGACGCCCATCTGCTACTGTCTTAACTCACAAATGACGAAGTCACTTAGTTACAAGGAAGTAGGAAGAATTGTCTACAGCAGGGGAGAAGCTTTGAATAGTATTGGTAGGCGACTTCCAGCAGGAACTTAAGCTATTTAGAAATCCAAAGGGTCACAGAAATCGATGCAAAGTTGAGTCAGTTGAAGTGAATGTAAAACGCCTTAAAAACTATTTTGCAATTCATACAAGTTTGACGGGAATAAGATTTTTCACAGTTCATGGAATGTTTTTTTTTTATTACTCATCAGAGGAAGTCTTCTGGGCAGAGACTTATGAGCAAGAACAAAATTCTAGCAGCTGCTTTTGTTGGCTACCTGTAGTACCCTAGAAGTTAATTCCTGAATTATCCAATTTAGTTGCAAACTCCTTATGCATTGGAAAGTCACTAAACTAATCAGATGACACTTAAGATATGGAAAAGAAAATAAACTTTCTTTTTTTGTTAGACTTTCAGAAGGCTTGAGGATACTTTATGATGTTAGAAAATAATGATGGTTTCAGAAATAAATTGGATGACCATGGCTAAATACAAGGTGTCAAACATTAAACTGCTGTTGAATTTAATATGGGCTTAAATTTTCTTATTCTCCTGATTGGCAAACTGGCTATCATCTTTCTTCATGCACAGTTAAAAGAAGGTGTATCCAAGAGCTTGGACTACAGTTGTGCCCAATGTGTATGTGAAAGGCTGAGGCTGTAGCTGTCTTCTGTGGGATGCTTTTCAGGCAGTCTGGTTTACAGTACAGCAGTTTCTCAAGTTCCTGGTGATACAGGGCTGTGTTTCTTCTATAGCAAAACGAGGAAATTGCTCAGTTGCAACAGAAAATCTGTAATGAATTGCTATGAATGCAAGATAAATATGGATTCCAATCTTCTGGAAGCAGCAGTAGTAAGAGAAAGGTTAGTTTCAGACAATCAGAAGCAAGCTGAATCTAGTAAATATTGTAAAAATAAATATAGAAGTAAGGGGATAGATCACAGTAGGATAGATCACACAGTTTCTATCCTACAGTGACGTGTTAATGTGATGAATGGGACTTTGTAATGTGAAATTTAAATGCTTTCTGTCTAGAAGGTTTAGAGATTAGTATATGTTTAGCAGTTAGCTGATATCCTTGGACATATATTTTAAACAAGGAGAGATGTCTATAAAAGGTGCAGCAAGTTAAGAGCAGTGCATCTGAAAGTGGGAATATACAAACAATCTTATTAGACAACTGTATGACCTATCACCCATTTCAAGTACACAAAATCAGCTTGTATTTGACATTTGCCTATACATTTTGCAGTGGTGCATTAATTCTAAGGAAGGAACTTTCTCTGACCCATGAAGTCAAATTTTACATTTTCAGGGTTGAGTTTGGTCCTGTGGTTTTTCTAATCTGGCCTCTTCTGCATTTCAAAAGTCTCTCCATAAAGAATGCAGGTTAGGCTTCACAGAAGAGCCTCTGTAGTTTGGGCATGCAGCACAATTCATCTGAGGACTATTACTGTGAAAGTTTTAACTTTCTCAGTAGAAATTATTACAGCACCTGACAGTGGTTAAATTGCTGGTATGGTGTACATTTTTTTTCTTCCTGTCTTCATGTAGGTATATTGTCAGCATAGACCATGCAGAAAATTCCTGTAGGTCTAGAATTTTTGAGAAGCTCTTCTGAACACTGCAGTGGTTTAATTTGCTCTTCTCAGACTGAGACACAAGCATGGCATTGCTGCCCACCAGATCAGATGTCCTTTTAGTGCTGCTGTTAGCAAAGAATGTCCAGAGGTGGTCGTTAGTTATCTGAGCTATTAGTTGGGATTTATTTTCTATAACATAAGGAAATGCAGGTGTTCTGTCAGCTCTTGGAACAGTGGTTATAGAGTAACAGATTACTTTTTAAAGTGTTTGGTTTAAGTGAAATAATCCTATACCAAAAGAGCTTATTGTAAACAGATAACCTGGCTGATGCTTTCATCCTGCAGTGTAGTATCAGTGTGGAATCCAGTGATGAGCCCTGCAGTTACAACAGGAAAGATTTAAAATAAACAAAAACCCAGCCTGGTTGAGGGATGCTAGTGTTGCTTGATGTTTAAAAGTACTGAAGCGTATTAAGAGGTGCTCTGCGTTGAAAGCATGTAAATGTTCCAAAGCTCTAAAACCTTCATGAAGGTAAACATTTTTCTCAATTACAATTACAGTGAGGTGCACAAGAATGGCCTGTAAAGTGAGAAGCTTGTGTTACAAGGATGTTTTCCTATTTTATAGTGACTCAGGATTACTAAGAGGCTAGTGGTACACTTGGGCATGAGTGTGGGTTCTTCAGCAGTTGGTGTTGCTGATAAGTGTGGTTTAACTTTAACTTGGAAATGGACTATCAAGTGATAAGCCAAGTAAATTAATCAGTAGCAAAAGTGCTCTTAAACTGCTTTGCCAGGAGAGTTGTGGGCAGGTCCTTTTTCCAAAAATGAAGGAAAAAACCCAACAACCAAACCCCAAACAAACAAGCAACAAAAAAAACCCACAAACAAACAAAAAAAAAACCTGAACCTGATCCTGACTGCCTCATTGTTGCTTTTTTTTTTTTCACTTAAATAAAACTTTATGGATCAGCAAGTGACAGCATTCTCAACTGAAAGGAAGCTTGTGTTGTGCTTTTAACAACTGTAGAGGTAGTTTGTAGCATAATCTCCTTGAGTACTTGCTATGCTGGCCTTTTAAGGGTGAAGGCAGAACCTTACCTTTGTGCTTGCTAGCAGTTCTCAACAAGCAGTTAAAATCTTAGAGGGTATGTGCATTTTATGAAAAATACCCTAATAGAAATAGGATCTCATATTCAGTATTTGGGATAAGTGCTAATTCTGTAGAGTGATATTTAAAGTTAATGTAAAAATCTTCTTTTTAGGTTTACCTTTACTTGTGCAAAGAACAATTGCAAGAACCATAGTACTTCAAGAAAGCATTGGTAAGGGTCGATTTGGAGAAGTCTGGCGGGGGAAGTGGAGAGGAGAAGAAGTTGCTGTGAAGATCTTCTCTTCAAGAGAGGAACGCTCATGGTTTCGAGAAGCAGAAATTTATCAGACAGTTATGCTACGCCACGAAAACATTCTTGGATTTATAGCTGCAGACAACAAAGGTTGGTGACACTACGAATTCATTTTGCTGATTCTGCACCTGGTCAGAATAGGCAATTACATGAAGGGGAAAAAATGTTGTGAGGATCCATTTAAGAGTAGCAAAAAATAGTTTTGTTACTGGAGCAGTTCAGGGTTTGACACGCTTTTCAAAGTTTTAATGAAGGAAAAAGTACATTGTCTTTTTTTTCTGAGGAACATGCTTTGTTTAAATTTGTTTAAAATGCTTTGGTATCAAAAAGGAGATGCCTTATCCTGTGAGCCCACACATCTGCTGGATACTTGTACCTGTCATTACCTCATAGCCTAATAATATAAATGTGTGGGACTGAAAGAGATCATGTCTAATCCTGTTGTCCTGATATAAAGTAGGAGGTAGAGGATTTATTCTTAAGGCTGAGTTATGAGATGTTATTCTTCTAGAAGTCCAGTTAAAAAATAAATTGTAAAAATGGAATTAATGATTTGTTCCTAGTAGTAAAAAATTATGCCTGCTTCCTGAAGCTCTTCTGATAAGCCTTTGATTATCCAGTAAGAGGAACCATTTTTTCAACTTGATTTTTTGTGATTTTGGTCAGATTAAAGTTTCTTGGATTTTCCTGCAGTTCAATTAAAGATGTGAGAATCTGACAAAACCAAGTTTTGAATTTCTTTCATTAAGAGGAGCTAAGATGCTCTTTTATTCAGTTCTTTTCATCTGAAATTGCATGTTTCACCACAAATGGCCTTTGCCTTCTTTGTGAAGAAAGCATTAACAGAAAATTCTATCACATTAGGGAGGAGTCAATAATTCACACACATTCTGAATTTTTAAAGGGCTCCCAGTTTTGTGGGAAATTCCTAAATGGTTTTAGTGAGGTTGAAGTATATGTGTAAATAAAGTTCTTTTTAATTACTATTAGATGAATTTCAAGTTTCTGTATCTATATAAATGGGTAGAATTGGAACAGAATCCAAGAGATTGTGCAAAACACTTCTCCAGGAAAGGGTTGTCTAAGTTAACTTGCTCCTAACAGATGTTTGTGCAACTTGTTATCCTCCAGGACCTTGCAGATCAACACCATACCAGGCAACTTTTTCCTGCAGTTTACAATGCCGACCATTAGAAACGGTCTTATTTTCATGCCTAAAATTGTATTTGATATTACTAACATCTGCAAGAACTTGCATTTGCTCTGGTTGGCCTAGGGGAGTATCTGGACCCTGGGTTTAAAATTAGATCAGCTGCATTAAAGCCAGAAATGAAGAGCCATCTCTGCAGAAGCTTATATTTCTCACTTAAAATAAAAGATATATTGCAGTACCTTAGTTGTAACTTTTAACAAAATCCACCTGTGTTTAAGTATACCAGTGTCTCATTTTGCCTGAAACCTCCAGGTAGTTTGTCCCAAAAACATACTTGACTACTGTGCAGAGGGGAGATATGAGGAAGGTTTCCTAAATGGATGGGTTTTTAAAATAATTTCTTGATTGCTGGTTTGTGTTGCAGATGCTGTAGCATTTGACTTGGTCATCTTTAGTTTCCTTATAACATAATATAATGTGATATGAAATTGTTTCTGGTTTTTCTGTTAATATGCTTTACATACAAAGAAGAAATCCTTGACTGATAGGTCATGGCATTATTTGAGGTTTTAGGTCTTCAGGGCAAGGCTCTTCTGCTTTATTGAGAACCAGTTGGTGTCTGGTTTTTGAAAAATAGATAAAAATGTGTTTTGAAAACGCCACTGTTCTTGACTGTGTTCTCTAACAGTATTGCTGTCTGAGCAGATGTAGAAATCTGTGTTGTTATTTTTAGCCCATCAATGCAGAATTAATTCATAGGATATGAATTAACCTTCTACATTCTCTCAGTGAGGAAATATGTACAGACCATTCTCTCCCTGGGCCAAGAATTCAGTCCTGAATATTGAAGGAGGTTAATACTTTAATTCTTGTTTAGAATACTTCAGGCCACCTGTATCCCATTAAATGGGAGAACAGAGAGAGACCATTATGGGGGTAGTTCTCCCAGTTTAGCAGGTGCACTGTCATGGTACTCTGAAAGGAGAAGGTGTATCACAGCGTGGCTTTAGAGACCAGTGGCTTAAGAACACCTACGAGCAGTCCGTCATTGTAGATGCTGGTGCTAACTGATAAATGTTTATGTGGTGCCAGGTGCAAGATTATGTGTTTGTTCACAGTAATAACATCTGTGGAGGGTTTGCATCCATTTCTCCGTACGGCTGACTTCTGAATGCATTCAGGAGTTACTACAGCCTAGCTGGAATGCACAAAGTCATTAGACTGCAAGAATCTGTGTCTGAGGTATTGCAAAGATGACTGCAGAGATACAGGAGTACTAGTAATTTTAAAATTAGTAAAGGACTAGTACAAGAGCTGTAGAACCAAGGCGTGCTGCAGTTCTCACTGCTGCTGAAGGCATTAATTAGGTCTTTCCTCTTACCACAACTGCAGTTTTTCACAGCTGCTGAGGAACATCTGGCTTGCTATTTAGTGTAAAATTGGTGGAGGGGGTTCCTTTGTGTAGGAGGGCGTGTGTTTAGATTAGAGCTTGTGACTGAGCTGCTGTCTTCACTCCTTTTTCTACTACACTGTTTAGACAGTCCATGTGTCTTAATGGTACGTTCTTTTCTTCAACTTCCCCAGAGCTGTATTGTGTTCAGGAGGCTACAGGAGCTGGTCCAATCTGCTTCCCATCCTGTAATCTACTGGGAAATAGGTGCTGCAGTTAAGGCAGCTTGAGGCCTGAGAAGCAATGAATGACTTTAACTGCAGTTGTGGTCTGCCTGACCAGCACTTCTGCGTTCTGGGTAGATCTTGGCATAGCGAGTATGTGCTGACTTCCAAGTACTGCTGGGTCAGGGAAGTTATTTTCAGGGCCATGTGTTGTCTTGTTTGGAACCATCTAAACACACAGTTTGTTTTGTGTGTGGTTTTTTGTTTTGTTCTTTCTAACTCAGATGCTTGAAGGTAAAGTGTATCAGGGAGTACTCATCTATACTATTCTAGTAGCAAAAGAGTAGTGTCAGCAACCTCGGCTTATAGTACAAAAGGTTTCTCTGCATTAGCTGGCTGAAATCATAACTGTCTGTAGGCAAATTAAAATAAGGTGAAGTCTTGCACTGCACACTTTCAGATAACTTTATGCACTAAAATATCTTGAATTCTCCATTCCTTCCCCTTAACTGAAAGCTGCGCTTTCCCATATCATAGTTTGGTTCAGTCAGAATACCTTTTGTGATAAGTAGGTCCCCAAAAGTGATGTTAAACAATATGCTGCAAAGAAATGAGCAGAATTCATGCCTCTTGAGAAGTGATATTTCAGCCATTTATTCTTTTTGAAGCTCTAGCTTTAGCCTGAGAAGAAGGAAACTGCACAGCTCAAATGCTTTCCATCATTTAGTCAGATGATTGTGTCAATGTGATAGAGTCAAGCTGTTATGCTAACAAGACACCAGTCATGCTCCAGTCACTGACAAAAGTGCTATCTCCCTGAATATATCATTTCTAAGAGATTTCTAGTTGTAGATCCCGTCTGAATCTGATCTTTTCATTGCTTTTTCCTAGTATTTTTTCTAATGTTACGTTATCTGCATGCCAAAAAAGGCTAAATCTCTGCTTTGAAGCACTTTACTACCTGATGCCACAGAAAACATTTTTGTTTTGCTAGTGCTGATGTGAAAAAAAAACATTTTTCACTTAAGTGATTTCAGTCAATTGAATTTGAATTGAAACTTGGTTATATGCTTCATGTAGCAAATGTATAAATTCCTTTCTTCAAGAGTCAGCTCTACTAAGACAGATCTTGCTTGAATGTCACTAATGTTTTTCCCAAACTAAGCAGTCTTCTGACAACAAATCTGAAAGCTTTTTTACTCAGAACTTCAAAATTTTTTTAGAATTCAAAAAGGAAAACCTTTTACTTCTGAGTGATTTTGATGGTATAAAATACTTTCAGGTCTCTCGTAATAGGTGAAATAACCATAATTAATCTCTTAAATATATTTCCAATAACACATGTAAATTTTTTGTAATTTTTTTTGAACATTCTGAAATTGTTTGAGATTCTTGATCATTGTGTGTATGTAAACTAGATTAGATTACCTTATCATGGAAAGCTGGGCTACTGTATGTAATTACTATTGAGTGTAATTACTTTTTCCTACCTGATAATGCAAATCCTGTGATTGAAAGCTTTGTGGCAGATGCTGTTTACTGTGTAGCCAAAAATACTCAGGGTCAAGTTAATTATTACTTGGTAATAATTAACTACTGTCAACAGAATAAGAAGACTTAAGTTTATCGTAACATGTTCTGCTTAGAGAGCTAAACAAATGTACAGCTTGTCAAATACAGCAAGGGAAGGAAAGCATTGTAGGTCCCTTCTTATAGCTGAACACTGGTCCTATTGCTGCATTTCAGCTTGTCTGTTATTTGTGTTATTCATGTAGGTTTGAATGTAGCACTGTCTCTTCTTAAAATCCGGTTGAAGGGCCACAAATATAGCATATAATAGAAAAGAATCATGGTTCTTCTCAGACTGGATGGTAAGCCCAGCTTATATTTCTTCTTTGGAAGGAAGGTAAAGCGTGAATATTAAAACTTGCAGGTAATAAGTAAGATAAAACTGAATAGAGGGTCTGTAACCAGCAGCATATTCCCCTCTTAGGGGGGAATGTAGCATTAAGAGGGTAAGAACTTTATGCAAAGGCACCGCAGTCTTGAATCAAAGCTGTGATAATTCTTCAGAGACTGATGTCATTTATAGAGCTGTTTAAACACAATAGGTCTGGTAGACTAATTGAAATTAGTTTAATTTCCCTCCTTACAGCTAGGTGTCTAGTATAGACACCTTGGGGGCGGTACCCCACTCCTAAGGAACAGGAGGAGAAGTCAAATACAGCAATGAGTGTGTGTGGTTTTAATGCCCAGGAGAGGATTATTTCGAGCCATGTAGGGTCACAACTGATGAAGCAGTAGAATAAAACTGAGTGAAGAAAATATTCTGAAGTGATAAGATGAGTTTACTTGGAACTTCTGCAGCTCTTTTGAGCTCTTTGACTATGTGTATTTAAGAGCATCTTTTCTGTGCCTGTGAACTCATACTTGTTTCTAATGGTTCTGTAAGACTGGTTTAGTAAAGACAATACTGTTGGATTGACTCTTCACAGACCATAATTCTCTTTGGAAAAAGTCACATTTAATACTATGCTGAGGTGTATGAGTTTGTGCTTGGATATTGCAAAGTAGCAAGAGATGCAGCAGTTCTAACTAGAAAATAATTGAAGATTTTTTTTTTTAAATCTATAATTTCCTTATTTCTTTTTTAGAAAACAAAACGTAGTTATCCCTTCTGTGGACATAAAAGACTCTTCATGCAGCAATTGTAGCTTTTTATCAGTCTTTTACACGTTGGAGTATGTGACTGGTTGGGTTTTTTTGCCTGTTTAAACAACTTGGTTGAGACTATTCTGTAAATGTAGCAAGCCAGAGTTCTCTTTCCATTATGGGAATTGTTTGAATGTAAATTAGTCTTTTTCCTGCTCTGAAGTATATGGAGGCCTTTTAATTTTGTTTTATTTATATCTTTTATTTTTAGATTATTATTTAATGGCATCACTGTCTTCCTTAGAAACATCCAGATAAAAGGAATGTTTGCAAGTTTTCCCACCCCCACCAAAGTGTTTAGTTAAAGATGAGCACAAGTGTTTCTGTAAAGGTAGTTTCTGTCAATCTGTAGAGCAGGCATTTTGTGCTTCTGGCTTTTCTGGACAAGTGTGTTCTGTGGAAAGTAAAAATTTTTCAGTATGCTTACAATAGGAAGTAAGTTCTGGACTTTCTTCCCTTTTTCATGTTCTTCATATTTAATTTTTGAGCAACCTTTAGGGACTATCACATAATGCGACATCTTTTTGGCTTGTGCCGTGTTCTCACTTGTTCTGAGAGAATAGGGGCTATATAATTCGGGATAGGAGTCCAACTGGTATCTTTTATGGGATAACTACTCTTCTGAAGAGATGAAAGATTCTTCTATAAAAGTAGCTGGCTATAAAAGCACTTTAAGTCTGCCACAGGAGAGTTGCTTTTATAATGCAACAAAATAGGAAAGCCTATTTGGTGGCAGGATTGTTCTTTCCTGGGTATTTCTACTTCTTGAGTAAAAAATACTTTTGCTCCCCTCTTGATTTGAATTCCTTTGATAGTCTTCTTTGCATGGCTTAAAGTTAAAGGTATTTTGTGTCCACTACTTTAATAATGTGGGCAATTAAGTTCTTGTATGTCATTTGTATGCCTTGGAATATCTATGAATGTGTTGTGGCCTGTCTTGTTTGTCATAGTTCAATCAAAAGTCATACAGCAAACTGATTTCCTCAGTGTTTTTTGCTTTCTTTACCCTTGTGCCACCTGGAAACCTCAATTTTGGCCAGCAATTTAGAGGTCATCAGAGGTGGGATTTAACTTTGTGTCTGATTGCTGCTTGTAAGCTTCTACTCCAGGAGGAAAAATCCACTGTGGAAGTTGTCTCCCAGGCTGAGGGCCCATAGGTTATGGGAAGACTGAAGGAGTTAGGTAGCAAAGCTTGAAAACTGTTGTTTTGGATTTTTTTTTTTTATGGTTAGCCTGGACAGTATTGTACTAGACCGATAGTGATGGGATTAGTTTTGTATCTTGCATTCAGCACTGTTCCCTGTGCCCCCTTTCCAGCACGAAACCTAGGGAAAGGCAAGGCCTGGCTGATACCCTGAACGGTTCACCCTGAATATACACCTCAGAATTATAGTGACATCGGATTTCTATGGTTTGTATTTTAGTTTAAATAAAAGAATACTCACTAAGCTTTTCAGAAAGCCTCCCATGGTATTACCAGCCCTTGCAGAGGCATTTGAATGTTACAGGGATAGGAGTAAAGATGTGAGAGTCTAATTTACAGAGGTTATTTGCAGAACATAATTCGTACTTCATAAGCATTGTATAAAAGTGGAATATATTGTTTATTTGTTGTTTGTGTGTGTATGTGTGATATTTATGCCAGTTTTATTTTGCAGACAATGGTACGTGGACTCAGCTGTGGTTAGTGTCAGACTATCATGAGCATGGATCACTCTTTGATTACCTGAACAGGTATACAGTAACAGTGGAAGGAATGATAAAATTAGCTTTGTCCACTGCCAGTGGTCTTGCTCATCTGCACATGGAAATTGTTGGCACACAAGGTAATCTTACAATTATTCTGCTTGTCATGTGAATAATACTGGTTGGTTTTTTGGGTTTTTTTAATGACACATAAGTAGCTCGTTCTACTATGTGATGATTTCCGAATTAATAGAACTTGTTAATTAGAAAGGCTTTTTGCCTTCCTTTCTCTGGTATTGTGATGCAATAATCTTTCCTACAAAACACCTGTTAAAAGGCACCAAGTAATGGTGCATGTAGCATCTTCTTAACTTTGAGTTGAGACAAGGTTTGAGTAGGATGTGTGCGCAATAAATACTTTCAGGAAGAGGGAATGGAGCAATAGAGTGGTGTAATACAGTAAACATGAAAGGCACTTTCCTGAACAGCCAGACAATCTGCAATGAATGATTTCAGGAGGTACCCTGGTGCACGTAAAGTATCAGAACTGGAAGGAATTCTGTAACTTCAAACAAAATTTTGCACCAGGCTTAGAATAAAAGCAGGTTGGTTTGGGGTTTTTTTACAGATATATTACTTCTATTTTTTTTCCTTACAGGCAAACCAGCAATTGCCCACAGAGATTTAAAATCAAAAAACATATTGGTGAAAAAGAATGGAACATGCTGCATTGCAGACCTGGGATTGGCAGTTAGGCACGATTCAGCTACAGACACAATTGACATTGCCCCAAACCACAGAGTGGGAACAAAAAGGTAAAATCATTTATGTGATGTGTCAGCCAACTTTTATAACAAAATGGTTTGGTTTTTCTTGTCCCATATAAATTTGTGTTGATAGAAATATGAGCAGCAGGAAAGTGTAATGGCAGATAGAGTTCTTAGGCACTTCCTTGCCAGCTGGTATTTTAGTTAGACTGTAGGCGCTTAAAAAGCACGTTGAATGTTGGCATGTGTAAAATACTGAAAACTTGCTAAGTATTGTAGGGCACAAATATGTATTAAAACAATTAAGAGACTTGATGACTGATGATTTTAGAGACTTCAGTGCTCACTCTTACTTCTTCTTGCCATGTGTTGCATGGAAAAGTTACTTGCAGCTCAATCAGGAGTGTAAGACAGGATATTGATAGTGACAGTAAAAAGCTGTGTTTTTCAGTGTGATGCCTGTGTGGTAGAACACACAAGGTGCAGAGTCTTGGACATGAGCTTTCTTGGAATCACATTTTTGAGAGAAATGCAAGAACTTAAAGCAGTCATCTTTGTCATCTAATGCATAAATAGAATCTTAAGTGGATGAGTCAATATAGTCTCTCTTAAAAGCTTTTTCTGAATTTGGAAATGCAGGTTTTTCTTGCCCTCAGAGGAATTCAGAGCTGTTAAACTCAGCACAAGTGCAATAAAACTTACTGTCAGTAATTTATCATTGGTGAACCTTCAGGCAATAATAACTGGAAGCTATAAATAAATTTCCCTTAGTAATCTGTGCAGCTATATGGCATACAGAGATAGCAGCACTAACAGTGAACCACCGCAACCATTTTGGATGTGGGCAACTTTTCATTCTTCTGATGCCTGTAGGTTCACTGCTATGTCAAACTGGAGTTTGGACACTGCTCATGAAGAAATGTGTGACAGCCAAGCCCATATGGCTTAGCAGTGTTGGAGAAAATTGTGTTGATGTTGTCCAATCTCCAGTTTATATATCAAAAATACTTTTTTTTATATATCCCTTTAGTAAGAGATACTGTGGGGTGGGGGGGGGTTGATTGGGGTTTTACAGTGAACTAGGATGCCCCTTGAGCTGTGTCTCTTTGGAAGGAAAAAAACTCAAACCATTATTTTAAGGCTCAGTTAACTAAAGTTTTATAATGTGTACTGAAAATTTATTTTACTGGCACTTATATCGCTGAAGTTACTTTGTTCTAAGTCTCTGCTGTACTAGTCCTTTGCCAATTTTAAAAATACCACACAAATGGTCAGATAAGATTTATTTTCTGAACTACTCCTAGGTTATGAGCTACTGGGTATTATTCTTTCTGTAGTCTCCAGTAAACAGCAGGCTTACATGGGAATTTGTCATTGCAAATTTAGCTACGTGCAGGGCGCATGCCACGTGTGATTTTGAATTTTCTCCTACACCTACGTGCAAAGAAAAATGATGTACAAATCAGTTACTTTCTTTAGTCGTTGGAGAAAGCATCCTTTCAGCTGTTTGCAGATCCCACTTACCAGATCTTTTCTTGCATAGGCATTATTAAATTGCTTGTTCATCTGCCTTATGCTTCTTCACAAGGGTAAAGCTGTAGCAACTCTTGCTTGCTGCAGTGGGCAGCAGGAGGGCTAAATCTGTTTCCCCTTTTAAAGACATTAGTCATTTCTACCTCTCTGAAAATTGCTCATTCTTGTAAAAGGCTTAGACCCTTCTTCTCCCTCTTGTGCATTCTTAGGTAAGTAACTCTGCACCTCTGATTAATTTTTCATAGTACAGTTCAAGACTTACCTGTTCAGTAACAATTTTAACTCCCACTGATTGCCACTGCTGGTACCTCTTCTGCACACGGAAGCTCTGTGTACAAGTTCAGGGAGATTTGACAAAGTCTATATTTTTCTAATGATTGTTGTAAAAATGTATGTCCAGGGAGCAAGCAGACATACTCTTGTGTGAGTGATCAAGGTGTTGAGTCAAACTGATGATCCCTCTCTCTGACTGAATTTTCTGACTTTATTTCTTTTCTGTTCAGAGGCTTAGCTTTACCAGAGGGGTGAACTGTGTGCTTTCACAGCTCAGCCTGCAACATAAAGCAGGGAACGTGAGCTTTAAACTGAGAAGGAAATAGAATCCCTCTCTCACTCCCTGAGGCAAGTAAAAAAACCCTCATTCTCTTTCTATTTTTTTTTCAGAAGTGTAGCCCAGCTTGTACTTTTGATAGTTCAAATAGGTTGTGTTTTAAAGGAAGTTTGGCAGCAAATTCTTACCATGGGTGCTTCTCTGAAGTTTACATGAACAAAATATGCAGAATTCTACCTTGTAGAGCATAGGCTTGATGAAGGGAGATGCCACACAACATGTTGTGTATGCGTCTGTTTGATGACACCAAGCTCCCTATATGTTGTACAAGAAATTTAGTACTGAGGTTTTGGACTAAAAGAGATGGGAGAAAGAGGTCAGCAGGTTTACCCAATATTAGGTAAGACCATGCTCGACATACTTTATACGCTTCTTTGTAGACTTATCCTTTCGTTCTTGGATGATATTGAGCTGCAGACCTTGCTCAGAAGGTCAGAGTTACTCTGTGTAATATAATAGAGTTGCTCTCTCTGGAGCTTGAGATACTGTTTCTGCCAAGCAATGCGCTTCCAACACATAAGCTGACAGGAAGATGCCTGCTTCTCTCCCTTTTGTCTAACAGCCATGAAATGGCTGAGCCGCTGACCTCACTGCGCGGCCTCCTTGCCTTTCGCGTCTCTTGTTCCAGCAATAATCTCTCAGCAGTCATTCACCATTCTGTCATGGAAGCCAAAGCCAATCTAAATGCATTGATGGAGAACCATGGTAAGAGACCAATTTGCCAATGGAAGTCACATGGCAGGGGATTGTTTGCCATATTCAGGCCTCTTATGGTCTTTCCTGTTAAAAGCCTTGTTCTTTGGATGATTCACAGAAGTCGAGACGATCTCCTTTACTGCTTGTTTAGTGTTTCTGGCTGGCGTCTTGCACCGTGGTTGGGGTCTCAGTTTGTTGTTTTTTCAGGTCCATCACTCTTTTCATCCCCTTGTCATCCTAAGATAGATCAAATATTCTTTCTGCTAGGCTCCAAGGTAATCACTTACAGTGTCAAGGACATGAAGTACCATAAGAGTATCATGCAAAATCTTTGGAGAGCATTAAAGCATTCACTACAGTCTTGCATTCTTGATTAAAACATTTTTGATATGGGTGGAGCAGAACAATTTGAGCCTTGTCCATATCAAAGATTGCAACAATACTTAATACTCCACTTCCATTCAATAAATACTGTCAAAGTAAACCTTACACTCAACTTCAGACAGTTGTCCTCGGCTTGTGCTGTGTTTATTACTTGTGAGGAATTTGTATGCCTTAGGAGAACTCTCATCTCAACAGACCTTGTTGAAGTTCTGGGTAGTTCAGAACAAATGCAGCTATTGGTTGCATTTTTTTACTTATCTTGATAGCCCTTGCTTCCTTGTATCTATGTAATTTCTGTAAGACAGAGTAGTGCTGAGGGAGTTCTGAAAGGTGTGATAGTCCTGAAATTTCTTTTAAGTAGTGTGTCTTGTATTCTGCCTACCATCCCTGATCCTGGAAAAGAAAATCCTACTATGCTACTGATTAAATGAAACTGTGCCTAGGCTTCTGTGGCTGTTCCAGAGGTAGAGCTATTGCCTGGCACTGTATTCCACTCCAGTAATCTGCACATGTTGCTTTTTTACCAGTCAGCACTGCTGTTCAAAGCCCTGGTGCCACTGTTGGCCTGCTTCATTGATATGTCAGCTTGAGACTGCTGGGGCAGCGATGTGGAGAAACACACTGAACTCTGCTAAACATCGCGTACTGGATTTAGCTGCCAGAACCCTTCCAGAATGAGAAAGCAGTGCTACCACTGATGTTGACTTGATGCAGCAAATACCATTCATTCTTTCCAGCAGCCAGTGGGAATGCTGCTCTTGGTAGCTCTTGCAATAAGGTTCACACTGACATTTTGCTTGATGTTCCCACGTCAGACTGACTCGCTAAACAAGGTAACAATGACTTGGATGCCATGACCAGTTTTCAGGCCTCATTTCTTAGGGGGAAGTTTGTTACAGATTTTTATCCTTGCAGGAAATGTGGATAAACCAAATTCGTGAGCACAGTTGTTAATTTGTAACCCACATAGGATTTACTAATTTTAAAAAAGCCTGGCATGGTTTAGGGTGGGACTTGCAGACTGTATGATGAAGAACCAGGTACTACAATGGTAGTGAGCCTTTGTTCTCAAGAAATTTTTAACAATGCTGGTTTCTTGACCAGCACTTCACGTCTATTCCTGCTTTAGGCTTGTTAGGGGATGTTTTAAGTGGCTGCTATGATTTGCCAGATTACAGGAGCTTGGGCTTCCTCTTGTCTGACCTCTGGAGCCCAGCTGGTGTATTCCAAAGGGCTGGGGCTCTGCTCATCTGAAGCCCATGGATGTGGCTGCTGCTTTCTTCCTTGGGATCCAACCAGTCATACACAGACACATACAGTACTGACAGGGCTGATTATACAGATTGCTATGCACCATGTGCTATCTTCAACACCCACATAAAACACTGTCAGAACTTGTGTAAAACATGACTACAGACAGCCAAGTCTCCTTACTTCTATTCAGCTGATCAGGATTGAACTTTGTTAGTGAAAGTATGTACTCCCTGCTGCAGCCTCACAACTCCATGCATGTTTATGAGCCCCTCAACCATCCCTCCAAGGCTTGCTGTCTCTAATGCCCTTTCCTGTGCTCCATGGATCTTGTACTCCCCAGCTGGGTTAATGCACAGCAGTAAACAGCTGAAATACTTGTATGCATGCCTCTGTGCATGGATTCCCTCAAATATCAGCATGGGCCCTTGCCCTGGCAAATATCCCTGCTGGGGCTGCCTAGGTGCTGGCTAGACCGGCTTGAAGGTTGCTAGTGAATTACAGCCCTGCACACCAGCTGTGCAGGGTTGGGGAAATGCAAACCTCCCGGCCCAGCCCAGCAGCTGGCACCCAGGCACATAGGCCTTACAACTTGTGACTCCCACTCCAGTTGCTGGTGCCAAGAGACCCTTACTCTGTTTTTCTCATCCCCTTTCTCCAGTGTAGCTGATACATGTAAGCTGTGGCCATGAAGCCTGTGATCCATGGTCTTATTTCAGTAGCTGAAGCAGACCCACTCATTTGCTCCAGTCGCTGGCGCCAGGGTTTCCTTCACCGTCTGTCAGACTACAGTTGCTGGCCCAGAACTCATTCACACTGGTCCCCCCACAGTAGCTCCAGATATGTGCTCTTACCACCTGCAGATGTGCTCCTAGGACCTGTAGTTGCCCTTCCAGCTACTGATGTTGAGCCCCTCCTTCTCTCTAGTTTCAGCTTCATCCCTTGTGCCCCTCCAGTTGCTAGACCTGAATGGACTCGTGCCTGCCTCCAGTTGCTGACATAGAGTTCTTAGAGAACGCATGCACGTGGGCTTGAGAGTGAGATTGCACAGAATAGTTAGGATTTAATAAAGTAGGATACACTGCTGAGCGTGTGCAGACTGGCAACCTCTTATGCAACTGGCCCCTTTGCTACCCTTTTCTATCTGTTGCCGCACTTCTGTTCCCTTTCTCCTAAATGTTCCTTGATAAGCATTGCATAGTTGCACGGGCCTTCCTTCAATATCCTCAGTCCTTGTGTTCTTCTTGTTTCCCACTTACTAGCAGTCACAACATCCAGACTGCACCTCTGTAAAGTTATGCCTGGAGTCTCTTAATAGCCTGCCAATGAGGAACTGGAGACTTTTGGTCTTTGTCACTGTCTCAGTTGTCCCTTCTCTATCAGGTTTATGGCTCTACTTGTTTATTGTTTCACATTTTACTTATTCCCCCTATTTCTTTGCTTGTTCCTCTCAGTTTACTTATCCCTTTACATTGAATTGTCTCTGATTGGATAACCTTAATGAAGCAGATTTTCCTTTATCTCCTTTTCCACAAAAATGCATAATTTTGGATTTGAGCTGATCAGTAGTGCTGAAATTTTTCTGCTCTTAAGTGTTTATGAAATTAAATCTTTTTTCTTTTTTCAAATAGGTACATGGCTCCTGAAGTTCTAGATGATTCCATAAATATGAAACATTTTGAGTCATTCAAACGAGCAGACATCTATGCAATGGGACTAGTGTTTTGGGAAATAGCTCGACGGTGTTCAATTGGTGGTACGTGGCAATCTTTACAAAAGGAATTATAAGTAGCTTAAACTTATTCATGTTCTGAAAACAGTTTGCTCAAAAAACAGTGCAAAGTAATAGCCAGTATATATCCCAGACTTTCTGATTATTAATCCCGTAAATGATAACTGGTCTATTCAACCTCTTTCTAGATTGATGAACCATACTTGTTGAAGGAAATAGGAAGTATTCTTGTCTATTTTAATTTTTTTTTTCTAAATATTGACATAGAGGGGAGAAAAGGGTAAAATTTTAATACTTTTGTGAGCAAGGGGCAAACACCACAAGACCTAGCTATAATGTGTTAAGATAACATCTATACCTTAGTTAAAATGAAGCATGCTGTTATAAATCATGTGCTCTGAAGAAGCATATTTTTAGTATAGCATGTGAAAGATTTGATGTAGCTTATATCACTTCCAATTTTGTACATTTTGGATCCTTTAAGGGTAATGTAAACACTCTAAGGTATGGTTAAGGATTTTTGTGTATTTATTTGTCAGTCATTGTGATGTAATTTTTAAAACTGAAAACCAAAAACTGCTAGGGTACTGATAAGCAACACAGTAAAAAGTGAAGAATATGTAATCTAGCGTTAGCTAAAATAAAGCTATTTTCAACCTATTACAGGAATCCATGAAGATTACCAGTTGCCATACTATGACCTCGTTCCTTCAGACCCCTCTGTTGAAGAAATGAGGAAAGTTGTGTGTGAACAGAAGTTAAGGCCCAATATTCCAAACAGATGGCAGAGCTGTGAGGTATTAACTAACCTTGCTAAAGCCGCTTTAATGGACACTAGAGCTTTTAGTGATTTCAGTGGCTTAAAAATCATGCTTATTGTTGAAGGGAGAAGAGTTGCTTTTAGGAGAACTTAATTAATTTCATTCTAATCATTATGGTTTTATTAAAAGCGTTGTTTCTTGGTTATACATAAGTATTTAAATGTAATTTCATAGAAGTCGATAGCTAACTCTGCACGGAGGATTCTAGGTTCCCTTCCTGTGAAGCATAGGTGATGCTAATATAAATTAGAGCTAGTCTGAATTACATTATACAGGAAGCATCATTGTAAATAAATTGTACTGTGTCTGGCTGGGATTGAGTCAATGTCCTTCATAGTAGACTGCAGGATGCTGTGTTTTGGATTTGTGGCCAAAACAGTCTGATAGCACGCTGGCGGTTTAGCTGTTGCTGAACGGCGCTTGCACAGCTTCAAGGCATTCTCCATTTCTCATGTAGGTTGGGAGTGGACAAGAAGAGCATGAGAGGGAGCAGAGCCAGGAGAGCTGACCCAAACTGGTCCAAAGGAATATTCCACAGCATTGCTCTGGGAGCCCAGCAGGGCTACCACCAGTGCATTCTGACTCACAGCTGGGGGGAGCAGCTGCAGTGGGCTGCAGAAGCAGTGAGGCACTGATAAGAATGAGGTGCTTTGGGTAGAGGAGGGAACCTGGGTCTGGAATGAATGCACAGCTGAGATAAGAGTTGGGTGAGAGTGCACAGGGAGGAGAGAAAGGTGCTGAATGCACCAACAAACTGTGAGACAGGAAGGTATCGGGATTGAAATAACTAATGTAATACAGCTTTCGCTGTATTTTGGAATGTAGTGCTGTTACTTTATTTCATCTACCACTTTTGTTATTTGCTTTGTTTATAAATAACACATAGAAGCACTCAGATTTCAAAGAATGGCTGTTTGAAGCATAAAAAAACTCCAAAACAATTTTACAATCCTTACAGAGCTTCAATTTGAGGAAGACAGCTCATAAACTTAACTGCTATGCATTAACCTAACTCCTTAACTGCAGGTACAATAAAAAAGGGTGTATTTTTGTCTGATGTGAAAATTCAGAAAACAGTTACAGACAAGCTACTAGTTTTTCATTAAAATATTTTTTCATGGGCCAGAAGTCTACTGAAAAATATCAGGTTTGCGCTACCATGTTTGAGAATTTTACTTTTCTGTAAATGAAGTAAGAATTTTTGATTTTTTTTTTTTTTTAACAGCACAGTCTCCCACACAGCTGTAGTACTAGTAGTGGACTTCAGAAATGCCTGAAGAGGCTAAGGCAGAGCAGCAGCTACATGGGCTACACTGGAACAGCAGTGCATGTAATGACTTGTGTTTCCTTTGCAGGCGTTACGAGTGATGGCAAAAATTATGCGGGAATGCTGGTATGCCAATGGAGCCGCGCGGCTCACAGCTTTGCGCATTAAGAAAACATTATCACAACTTAGTCAACAGGAGGGGATCAAGATGTAATCCTGGATTTGCTACCGAAGAACACTGTAAAAATCCCTATCTGCACCAGAGTGGCGTGTTAAGAAGGTTTAAGTGTTCTACCTCACTGGGGGAACAGAAGGATATTGCTGCCTTTTAGTACTTCATAGGAACGTCACTTATTAGGATTTTTGTGGATGTGCTAAACAGTTGTGTTGGGTCTTTCTGTGCACTATGAACCTCTTTCCCAGGTTACTTACAAAACATTGTGTACTCTAGTTTCATTAATCTATAATTTTTTATTTGGGAAGTTGATAGCTGGTCTTTGCTAGTTAACTGTGCTAAAAGTACAAGGTCACTTCTAAAATGAAACTAGTTCACTGTGTTGTTCTACAGTGCATTGATGGCTCTTAAAGCAACTTTATTCCTGCCTGGTACATTGACTCTTCTGAACCACTGTCTCGATTCCTTGATTCAGATTGTGAATGTACTATTGGAGCATACCTTGCTAGCTATTAAGGTAGTGCATCTTTTGGACTCTTACCTTGACTTACAAATTGACCTCATTCAGTTGTGGGAACATAACTTATGCAACTATACTTTATACATGATTACTGGGTTTTTTCCACTTTTTCAAACATTACATTGCCTTCAAAATAGATTGTATTACACCAGTAAGTGCCACTTTTGAGTCTTGTAATGCAAGATAGTAGGGATGTACAAAGCCTATGGTACTTTTGGTTTCAAAAATACAAGTTAAAATTTGTTCCTTTGCCTAGCTAAGATCTAAATCTCACTCATTGCAACAGTGAGTACATAATTCATAAAATATTTTCAATTTTACCAAAATCTGACTCTTGAAACCACTGTAGGAGTTTTAAATAGTGTAAGCTAGTAAATTCACTGTCATATTTTGTAATTGTCAAGTTATGAGTCATAATTATGTAGAAGATTTTTTTTATTAAGTGGTACTTCTAAAATGCTTGAAGTACCTATCTACTTCAGAAAAGTAGCAAAAAAAGTAAAATGTTAAAGGAGATTTTGCTTCATTAAGTATGAAAAGCATATTTTCTGTGCAGGTCTGCCGAGTCTTAAGGCTCAGAGAGCAATATTTGCAATTACACAAGGATTAAATGCACCTGTCATTAGAGAAAAGTTATTTGGGCTTTTGTACCAGAAAGTTCAAAGCTACTTATAAATTTTATGTGCATGTATGTTGTGTGTGCCTCATACACAAAGTGGTGATCTAGAGAAGGTGGTGAGCTGCAGGTCTTTGGATACAAATATCGGGGGGTTCCAGTGATCCTCTTCATAGTTAGAAGAACAAAGCTAATGGTGGCTTGTGTTGTCGTAAGAACACGGAAGAGTATGCATGGCTTTAGTCAAGATTTCCCTGAGTTTTTTAGGGTATCATAAGATTTTCACAAACTTGTTTAGAAATCAAATTGCTTCCTGCCCAAATGTACAACAAAAAACTGCTGTTACCGGGATATTTTTTTAATTGCAATTTTAGGAAGAGTCTGGTTGACCTTAGGTTTCATTAATGTCCAAAACAATAGTATTTCAGTATGTAAATACACCTGGTAATTAATATGCTGCCTCACCCGCCACTCTTCAGAACACATCAGTACCCATCCCATTTTGCAACACACATAGCAACTTTTAACTTAGCTTCCTTTTCATCCCTCGGCATAGAGCCCACTGAGAGTTTGTCAACAAGATGGTGGCAGTGGCAAGGTGGTTGCTGGCAGCAGCACAATCAAGGTTCTGTGCCATAGTCTATGATGTATGGCAGCTAAAGCAGGAAGAGGAATGGGGCCCAGGAAGAAGAGGCTACATAGGTGACGCAAGCCTTACCCAAGAAAAGCCTTAACACTTAATTTTTGTTTATTTCTGTATTCTTACTCCTTGCTTGGAGATAAGTTTAATTGAGGTCAGAATTACAGACCCTCAGAGGTCAAACTGCAAATAATGAAATGCTTTTGTCAACAACAAAAGGGATGAGTTTATTCATACTGGAAGACAGCATCCAGGAGAAAAGGGAAAAATAGAGAAGTTCTTAGAAAACAATTAGGCTTAAACATATGTACAGCTGTCACACGTTTGTTTGGCATTATCTGACAAGTCAGGCTTATGTGCTTCAGGCCTCTGTCAATCAAAGCTGGATTAAAAATTACTTGATGTAGGTATTTTAAATAAACTATGCCTTTGTGCACATGGACAGATGTGCACCACAGAGTTTTTGAATTACAACTGTTCAAAAAAAAAGTTTGAATATAACGTAACTCCCAAGCCTATCTACTTGGCAGCCTCTCTGGCAAGTTCTATGTATCCATGCAGATACTTAAAGAAAACAGGTCATCATGAAAATAGGTCAGGATCTCCATGCTAATTTCAAAGGCTTCCTAGTTAGCAATTTAACATTTTTGTTTTGTAACTTTGTTACATTTCAAGTTTTCATAGGTGTTCTGGGGTCCTTACCATAGATACAAATGGTACAGCTCTTACTTCAGAAATGTCAGGCTGCTGGTGTGCCTCAGATCTCTGTAGTAATTTTGGTGGTAACAGGAGAGCTTGCAGTGTAATTAATCAAATAAATTTTAGTGGCTTTTTTAGCACCCTCAAAACCTTATCAGCGTAACATTTAATTTCCTAAAATACATGGAACAGTTCTGTTGCATTTTAAAGAGGACGTACAGCAGCTGAACATCGTGGCACGCAGATGATTCTGTCAACAATATAATTGTGTGATATATTGTCTCAACCACCTGCAAATCTTCATTCTCCTGAATTCCTAACAACTGTTCTTACTTTGTTCAAAATTTAGCTTTGTAATAGAAGCTTGCAAAAACAAAGCACAGAAGGATGCTTGACAGAGTGCATGACGTAAGGAACAGTATTTTAGAACAACCTTGTCATTCTTATCGGGCTGCAGAACAGGAAAACTCTGAATAGAGCTATATGTATCCCCAGTTCTGACACCACGACTTCAAGCTTTGTTCTTCTTTTCCATTATATGAACTGAACACCTTTTACAAAGGCTGTGTCTGTATATATTATGTAACTTTAAATGTTACCTGTGTAAGATCATATCTTATATATATGGACACAGGTACACATGAGTATTTTTTAAATTAAGATTGTAATATCACCAGATCTGCTCTTGGAAATCCAGGGGGACCAAAATATTTTAGCATTCAAAATATTAATTTTGTATCATTTCAAGTATATACCAAAACAGTTTCTGATTAATACTGATGCAAATGTTTATTGTAAATATTACATACATTATACATTCACTTAAGTTTTGTGGATTTAATCAGCTTTACATTTTAGTAGCATTGAAGCCTCGGTTTGGTTTACAGACTTGTGACCAGATGGATATGGACATGGAGAACAAGGAGCATTGGAAATGGTCTGATGCTGAAAAGCCTGAAATGTCATTTCAAAAATGCTGGAATTCTTCAGGGACCTTCCAACCTTAAAAGCTGGAATTCTGGGATGTTTCTCAAGCAGACTTTCCAAGTATGACACACTGTCACTCTCAAATAGTTCTGCTTGTAATCCTGAGAAAGACTTTGTATATAGGTAAAGACGTTGGCATTGACTGTATGGGAACATGAAGGTGTCAAATGAAGTAAGAGGCTATTTTATTTTTTCAATAATGGCTCTGAGTGTGACTGCCATGAAATTCACCTTTTAGTTAGTTCCTTGTTTATATTGTGCCATTGAAATGATTGCAAGGTGTTAATCATTTTGTGTTTAAAAAACAAACAAACAAAAAACCCCTTCACCATATCCGTTGCTTTAAACTCAAATTACCTCTTAAAAGACCAAGGTACATTTACCTCATGTGTATATAATGTTTAATATTTTTCAGAGTGTTCTCCAGGTTTGCAGTTACATGTTTCTAGAAATATGGGTATTACTAAATTTACAACTTCAGTGGTACTAAGTGTATTATCTGGTGCTTTAACACTTTAATTATCTGATGCCTAAAACACTTTAATTTTCTGTATTTTATTGTATTAGCAAGTTTGCTGCTTTGTCACTGTAGCACCTGCCTTTACATAGCTGTGTGGATACTGCCTTGTAAATTTTACTTTTTTTGGATGATTTGAGGATCCTGTACAGATGAGTGTCACTTTTTTAAACCTTACCAAATTGTGCATTTCCCTTACATTTCTGAAAATATGTATTGTATTTGTAGAGTATACATTTCAATGGATTGTAAATAGGACAGTAGAAGAGTGGATGCTTATGTTAAGTGCTAACACTACAGTAGAGAGATTAAAGCAGTGAAAATAAATAACTTTTTTCAAAATGCATGAGTTGTCTTTCAGAACAAGACGTTGGAGGCAGATACGGGTTTGTGTGTGATGTTCCTACCTGATAAAATGTGGGTTTACTGAGACTTCCTTTCCTCTGAAGGAATTTCTTCTAGTACAAAAATGCTAAAAGGATTTGCTACTGCCAAGGCAATCTACCTCACATAATGATAAAGTGCCTGCTCTTCCTTGCCTCCTACAGTAATGTTGGTATAAGAACCTTGCTGGTGTCTCTCATCTCCTGGACAAAACTAGTAATGACAAATTGTTCCCTCTCTACATTTATATTTGCATAGAAATAACAGAGCTGCTGAGGATTTTAGTCTACTTAAGCAGCTCAGCGCTTCACTGTGTCCCAGAACAGAAAGTAAAATTAGCTTGTGTTGGACACGATTTTTTCTGTGCAAAACTCAGTTTCAGGCCAGTGTTACATTTCTGAAGGAAAGTGGAGATTTAGACACAACAAAAATAGGATATCTTGCCCTCACATAACATAAGTTTAGTATCATCCTTTAGTTTTGGCTCAGAGAGAATTACCAAAAATTACTTCTTCCAGCAAACCTTCTCCACAATGGGAAGCCATAAGGTGTCCAGAGCAAGCATGTGGCTATGTCAAAACACTGCGTTTCTTTCCAATGCTTTTACAGGAGCTATGATTATTTGTCTGAGAACATGTCCCTCTCCTGTGAGTGGGTAAAGGAAGGCCTTTGCTACCCCTGCAAGCAGACAAAACTCAGTAAAATCCTGAATCCCTCTACTGCATTTACTTGTAGACGAAATGTGTGGCCTGGAACTAGCATAGCAATGTTGCTGTCTACCAAGCTTGCTTTTCATTAAGTAGTTTTCTCTGTTTCATACTTTGAGGGCCTGAGCCTAACAACTGAAAATTCATAAACAGCAAACAATTATCACAAGTAACTTAAATGTGAGGATGTTTTAGGATCATTTTAGAGGAGACACTGAATTTGGGAGATCTGCATGCTGGTTTGGATTGCAAGTCAGTATAAAGAGTGGCAGATTTTCAGCTGGCTGTTTTGCACAGTATAATTATTTTTTAATTTTTAAAGTGTGAGACTGTTGAAAGGGGTTCTTTTTAATACCCACTGCAGCCAAGCAATGAATATTTTCTGTAGGTGCAGCATAACTAAAGAATATTATAAACAAACCACTTCTGTAGTACCAAGTACTACAATTTTCCTTTTATCAATTTTTGTGACATTGGTAACTGACGTACAGTGATGTACCCAGTAATTGTAGTATAGTATAAGGGTGGTCCTGGCAGAAAATAGGTTCCTTTTAAATAGGAAATCAGAAATTCCAAATTTCTGACTCAGTGCTCTTACTAGCTTTTTTTTGTCTATCCAGCCAGGCCATAATGTTTTAACTGGAACTAAGCGTGTTCATCGTTTTGCTGATGAAGGGTTACTGGAATCTCACACTGCAAACCCCCTGACCAGCATGATGGGCTGCTGGGGTTTGAGTATCATAGTTCTACCTTGGAGTGACTGGCATTGTTCCCAAGTCTTCCAGGTTGGGAAAAAAAGTAATGTTGACACAGCATTTCCTTTGTCAACTTACCTGGACCGCAAATAAAATCCAGTAGTGCTTGAGAAACCCACACCCTTAAGTCTTCCTCAGAGTTTCTTGAAAATAAGATTTAAATCCCCAGTCTCTGAGGTGAAATGGTACCTGAAATCATTACCTCTCTTTCAAGAAGAAAAAAACAGCCAGAGCGAACAATGCTGATAGGTTGCTATGCAAGATTGCGGTGTTTATTGGTATTAAAAGAGTTCTCACTGGAGATGAAGAGTGGACATCCTCAAGATGTGTTTCTAATTAGCTCAATTAGGAAAATGAGAAGAGCTCTCCCACCTGCCAGTAGCAGAAAATCTGTGTAAGCAGTTGAATAATTGGGCACATGATACTCAATTTTATATAGCTGCAAATATATTTATGTAGGTTTTTAAATGAGGGGAGAAGGAGTTAGGAATATGCCTTTAAATCCAAGCAGGATGCAGGACTTACAGGATGCATAGTGAAGGTAAAAAGGACAGGCAAAGGGAGAGGTTTAGGTGACCTGTAGAGGAGTGAGCATGGGAAAATAGAGGAATAAGGAGATAAAAAGAGTGGGTCATATATAAATAGCAGACCAGTCAGTGTGCCAGTCTGTGCCCAGCTCAACCTCTTCCTTTATTTTTAAATCCCTTCCTGCCTGAGGGACTCAGTTCTGGGGATGCAGGGATGTCTGAGCACAGCAGCTGGAGCCACGCCACAGGGTCTGGAGTGAACAGACCCAAGTGTCAGCAGCTGGAGTGGGACCATGGGTCACGGGTGCCCGCGTGTCCATGGTGCCGGTGTCTGGAGTGTGTGTCCAGGCACCAGCGGCTGGAGTGGACTGCAGCTCCAGGCACCAGCAGCCAGAGAGACTGGGATTCTGGGCAGCTGCTTGTGGGGTGCACATCTGTACATCTGAAGATGTGGGCTCCTTAGTGTTGGCTGTTGTGACCTATCCTTATGTTCTGGTGGCTCGGCATTACCTGCTAATGTGGGCATGCACTTACTTGTTTTCCTTGAAGATTTGTGGCCCAGTGCAGTTCCTGAGATTGCTTGCCTGGCTCTTGTAGCTTGGGCAATAGAAGCTTGTACATCCAGCACTGGGCGTCAGTGTTTTAATTCTTGACTTTGGTCATCTACCCACAAGGACTAGAAAACATCTGCTTTATTGTGGTATTAAATTAAATATCTAAAAACCTAGAAAGCAGAGGCAGCTAAGTAACGGTCTTAAGATGTTGTGAAACAAGAGCTGGTGATAAATTCCAAGTTGACTCTGTTGTAATAGCTTATCTATTGCCCGGCACATCCCCAGATGCTCATTTGCATTCATGCAATTTTCCCATTCCCTTCTATGCTATGGGTGTGGGAAACATGTGTGTGTAGTCCCACTGTTCAAACTCTTAATTAGTACAAGAATGGGTTAAAGAATGGCAAGAATTCTGTGATACCACAGTTGCTGTCTAATTCTTACGTGTTTCCAAAGAGTGGAATCAAGTTGTGCTTTCTTTCATTATTGCCCTCCTGTGGCTTGGACTCTCTGACCTACATCTCCTTCCATGAAGAGAGTTTTTTGTTGCTGTTACCAGAAGGGTCAGTGAGAGTCAGTTCCTGAACCTCTCTGGACAATTCTTCATGAAAGCAAGCTACCTTTTTCTTACCTTTGTTCAGGAAACTGCTTTACCTATGCTTTTTTTGCAAAGATAACTCTTTCCTACGCTAGATGATAGAAGGCTTTAAATCTTTGTATTGAGAGACCTGAGATCCTTACAGAGATCCTCATTTCCATCTATCCAGGCCTGAAAGGTCCATGGACTGTTGGTCTCTTCACTGCAATAATATTGTCAAATTGCTAATTTCCATCTCTTGCAAAGGCTCCTTGTGCTGAGGCTCACGTGATCGCAGGCATGCAGCCTCCTAAGCCTCATGTCATTGCTGGTGCAGCAGGTAAGAACGGCCCTTTCTCAAAACACTCTGAACAGTATTGAACTTCTCCTTTGCTGGAGACACTCAAACCCCACCAGGACACACTCCTGTGTAACCTGCTCTAGGTGACCCTGCCTTGCCAGGGGGGCTGCACTAGGAGATCTTCAGAGGTCCCTCTCAACCTTAACAATTCTGTGATTCTGTGAACTTCAAGAAAGAGAAGGGAATATTGCAAAGAAAAACGTATTGCAACATTTCTTTTTTAACTTCTTCGGGCTGTCTTGTCAGTATGTACAGTATGCTCACAGCCTCTCTCCTAAAGTCCAACTCTTCTGGTTCTTCAATCAAGAGGATGCTTAAGAAGGAGAGGTGGATGCTTTGCTGCCTTTACTGTTGCTGCAGTTGCAGGAGGCTTGAAGTACAATACTGAGGAAACTCATACGGTAAAATTTACCTGAGAGCTTGCATACAGATAATCTCAGTGTAACTGCACCAACATGTAAGACACTTTAAAGAAAAGTTCCAGGAAAGTAACCTGTCTCTGTTCATCATTCTGCTAGTCTTTGAGTTCTGGCACAAAAGCAATATTACATGGTTTAGGCTCTTAATGATTTCTTCCTTTGTAATGATGTGTTGCTGCAGACATTTTTGCAGTTCCATGTAGCCAGATGTATGTTTTGTTGTTTCCTCTTCCAAAGTTGTTGCGTTCAGCAGCTGAAAATACTTTTAAATTGTTTTAAAAAGAAATAATTTATGCTGGAGGCGGTTGGTTTGGTTTAGTTTATTTGAAAAGGTTCTTTTTCTCTGCAATTTCTCTAGCTTTTCTTGCCTTTTGTACAGCCTGGCTCTTGGAGACTTTACTGAGAAATTTTACCCAGCAGTGGGTCTCCCCCTCCTTGAAGTCCTACCATTATTGTGGATGAGGGGAGAAGAATTCTCACAGACCATTGTTGACATGAGCTCCCTTACTTGGGCACCCCTTCACACAGAATACTTCACACGTGGTTGTTTTACTTTTGCTTTTGCCCCTTACTGCTCCAGATTTACAGGGTGAAACATCACCATTGTGTGCCTGAATTTTGCAGAGTAAAATGTCTCTATTTATATGTACAGTGACTCCAGTATCCTTGATGTTCAAAACCTCTGCTAGATTTTACACATAAAGCAGATCTAAAGTGTACAGTAAAATACAGCAAACTGTAATGCTCTATTTCTTCTGTATAATTTTCTGTTCAAAACAAGTTGCGATTGCAAGGCCTCATGGGGTGACTTACAGAAGTAGACCTCTGTATTGGTTTATGATACCACCCAGGAAAATATCTGAACTCAAGCTAGATATAATTCCTTTAATGAAATTGCTTAGGTGGAAAAGGAAGGAGGGTAACAAGACTAGAGATCATTTGGTGTTATCTGGGGTGAAAGGGTCATTACCATGTTATCCCTATTTTAACTGCAAAAAGATAGAAAGCTGTTCTGGTTGGAATTCTTACAATCAATGCTTTAAAGAAAACTTTGTTTACAACAGCCCCTAGGAAAACCAAAAAGATAGTGGTAAAAATAGAACAAAATCAAAAGGCCAGTGATGTCACTTTGAAGCTCGTTAGCTTCAATATACACCAACATGTGTTTCCTTCAGTGTCCATCTGTTAGACTTGATTACTAAGGCAGCTACACCCCGGGATAAGTATAAAACTTATGAGAAATTATAATATTTATAGATCTGGATTGTTTTGAGTTTCTCATTTAGAGGTTAATACAGTCCTGGATTATTACAATACTTACACATGGTGACTGAGTTCCTGCAGATTGATATTTGATCAGGAAGTGAGGAGATTTAGAAGAAATTTGAAGATTTTTTTTTCTGCACTCCTGAGGATTTTAGTTGCAGCCACATGCCTTATCTAAGTGGTATTGGAAAAATTAGCTGGTCTGCCCAAGGCAAAGACACGTTTCTGAAGCAGCAGTGGTGTTTAAGCCACTTCCAAGGCTAGCTCTGTGTGACTGATTCCTGAGGCAGAACTGCTCTGGCAGGGGTCTGGTCACTGGGGGGGCCATGTGTTTTCATGCGGTTTTTTTTCCTTAAAGTCTTGAGCACAACTGGAGGCGATGCATATAAGCCAAAGTTCAGGAAGGTGTCATCTCTCCAGTGACCTGTTTACTGTGTCTAAGCTGGAGTACAGGAACTTCATAAATTATTACAGATGTTTTACTTATGAGTGACTGATTAGGTTATGAATCAGTCCTTCAAATATGGACCTATGTGCTTTTTCTGGCTCCCTGTCAGTCTCTTTCAAGTTGTCTCCCTAGATGAATCCTGACATTTGGGAAGTAGGAGCTACAAGTCCTTGCAGAGTATGTGATTATGGGCCAAAAAAAGGTGGTCGGGCTGGAGGGACATTGTTCATCTCAGTTTTCTCAAACTTCACAGAATTGAGGGAAGAAACCAAAGCTGATTCTTAAGCAAAGATTTTCATGTCAGGCCCTTCTCAAAGAAATACATTGGAAAATTTCCAAAAAAGCGAGAAATGTTTATCTGAAGTCAGAGAAAGTAGGAGGTGAGATAGTTTTCCATCACTTGGCATTGCTTAGACACAATTTAGTGTGGTTTGACGGCTTTTTACCCAGTCAAGTACCTCCACTCGAGTAGAGAAATATCCGTCTATTCACAGGTGAGACAGTGAAACACACACTCTGAGAAAAGAACTCATCTATCTTCCTTAAGGAAGGCTTGGGAGTCATCTGGCAGCTAAAAATAATTCTAGAGGGAAAACTGTCATAGCAAGGAATGTAAGGCAAGTATTTTTAAAGATCTAATAAAGAAGTGGCTGTGCAAACACACGAACAAGATCTGATGCAATAAAAATTCAAAAGACATGGATATGACAAATCAAGGATGAAAATTCAAGGCTAAGAAAGTGAGAAAGGAAGAAACAAAGCTGTATCACTACAGTTCTCATGCCATCTGTGCATACGAGGAGGTGCTAGACAGAATTTTGCTGACACATCCTATTTTGAAAGCGATGTTGAAGATAACGCAAGTAGTGCATTGTCTGTACTGTAATTTTTGGTCTTTCATACAGAAAATCAACCCAGAATCAGTTTGTTTTCACATGGACTTTGAACTGCAGCAACAAAACCATGCGAAAACATGGCTTGTTGTAATCTGGACAGTTGGAACACCAAGACACAGAGAAAGCACAGCTCTCCAGTACAGAAAAGAAGAGTGAAACAATAGCCACTGAAGGAGAACATGCTCCATATCTAGGAGGAAAGCCGTGACTCTTTTTATACATCAGACATCTACAGTGAAAGGATATAGAACAAGCTGGAAGAGACTGATGTAGTAGATTATGGTTCTGCTGTGAATGTGGAGGAAAAGTTATCCGAGATTATTCCATTCTGCAAAAGGCATCCTGCTGAATGGCTTATGGGAGCCAGAAAAATCAGTGAGCTTTGGCATCCTGGTCTGTGACGAGGCTTCTTCCCCTGCTTTCACAGCAAACCACAGATAACTTTATCTTGTAGCAAGTAAAGCTGGGCAGCTTTAACCTTTCTGTCTGCAGACACAATCCATGTTTTAGTCTCCCACTGCAAGCTCTGATCAGCCCTGCAATTACTCAGGAAAGGACCACATTAATTCATGTGGGACAAATACACAGTGAAAGCATAGCCAGGTAGTGTATCAGGGAATGCGAGGACCCTCTTGTAGGTAGGACAAAGATTCGCTGCAGTCAGTAAAATTCCAGCATTGCTAATGATTCCAGACTCTCCACTGCAACTTTTGTGTGTTCCTGGCTGGGAAAAATGGGTTTCCATTCAGGTATATTTTTGTGCATGCACAGTCATATCATGGCTGCAATTAGCAAAGCTACACTTGGATCTCTTGGGAAGGGAAAGCTTGTTCTGCCGGGAGATCTCCCACTACTGGTGTTCTCCCTGGGTTTACAGCACAGTCCTCTCCTGTCTTGTTCCAGGAGTCCAGTGGAGAAGAGACATGCAGGATTGCACTCTCCATAAGTCAGGTTGTTGCACTTTGTTATGGCCACCTCCATAATTGGAAGAACAGTGAAAAGCCCCTGTTTTCAAGGTACAGGTGTTTTAATTTCTATTATTCTGGTTAGTATAATTAATACACAGACTAATAAATACGAAACTACTTTCCATATGTTTGTTGTGTAATTATAAATCTGTCTGGATACAGCAAGCATTTTGGCATGGCTGCCATATGATTTATTGTCTTCATGCTCTTAAGGATTTTCGGTATTTCAATTCTGGTTTTATTACAACTGACTGTGCTATTTCAATCTAAATGGGATATTTCCTTGCCAAAAAATCCCCTTATCTACAAAGACACAGTACCATTCTGTGCAGGTGATAACAAGCATTCATTTCTCGTAAATTATTTTTATTAGTCTCAGTCTGGTTCTTTATTGCACTATACAAGCTTGAAGTTTGGCATCTCCCACACTCGGTTTTGTATGTGTCTTATTTACTGATAAATTTAAAAGTTCATAGAGAAGAAGGGCTCACTGAACAGATCAAGAAATCAGATTGTGGCTAAATTTTTCCTTTTTTTTTTTTTTTTTTTTAATGCCTTTATTCTCCTGGCTGCAATACCTGGAATTTTCTGACAATGTGCATAGTAAAAGATTGGCACAATTTATATTTTCTTCCTGGACTGCCACACTCAGGCAACATTTATTTTTTGCCTCTGTCCTCATGTTTTCTGTTTCCTTAGTCTCAAAGTCATGAGCTTGACAGTCACGTAGGTAGATTCTTCCAGGTACCTGGAAGAAACAAGACAGGCTGCTATGTAATGATGTCTGTCTCCAGTTTATGTGGCTGCTTCATGGTAAGCTGCAACCAGAGGCAATTAATTTCTTTGCAATACATCCTCAAGCTTCTACAAACTTCAATATCTCTGTATTGACCTGGAGGAAATTTAAGTTAGATGAAGTAAAAGCAGGTATAGAAATGGACCAGATGCTTTATTTTATTTCTGCGTGTGATACAATATAACCCACTACTGATACTTTTCCTATTTGTCATAAGCCCTATTGTAGCACCACTAATTTTGTCATTTTTGGCTGTCAAAACCTGTCACAAAATGGATCAAACTCAAATGCATCAATTATATGTGCACAATCAGACTGAACAACTAAAATAAGGTATTTCTTTTCTAAATATTGCATTTAATACTCACTGCAAAATCTAGTTGATTTTTGGAAAATAAGATTTTCTTAATACTGACTGGGGAGGAGAGGGCAGTTTTAAGAGCTGCCAGTCAAGAATTCTGAAACTCTTTTTAAAGGCTGATCCTTATTTCAGTGATTTCTTTGTTTTAACTGGCAGAAAAAAGTCTCCCCACGCATTTAGGAATTGTAGGATTGTTCTTGCACCTCAGGAATGGCTCAGCACTGCTATTTTTACTGCAAAACGCTAGTAGATGTAGGTAGGTTGAGATTAATCATGTCTTACAGCAAAAATGTAAAAGTATCAAATCAAAACACTTTGTCAAAACTCACATTATACTTCTGAAGCATTCACACCTGAATTTGTAAATTTTACAAATCTTGTTCTGTGAGATCATTCTGCCTTTAAATAATTTGATACTTTTGCTCTGCTGAAAGGAAGATTGGATTTGATAGTCACTCAGCTGTTTTTAGTGATCTGCCTACGTATGGTACCAAAACAACCATGCCAGTTCACACCTAAATGCAATTGTAGTTAGAGTCATAGAATGGCTTGGTTTGGAAGGAACCTTAAGGATCACCTTGTTCCAACTTCTGCTGTGGGCAGGATGTGCCCTGGACCAGGTTGCTCAGAGCCCCATCCAGCCTGGCCTTGAACACTGCCAGGGATGGAGCATCCCAGACAAGCTTCTTTGGACATCCTGTGCCAGTGCCTCACCACCCTCACTGGAAGTATTTTCTTGCTTGAACTTGAACTAAACCTGTTCTCTTTCACTTTAAAGCCATCTCCCCCTTGCCCTGTTGCTACATGCCCTTGTAAAGAGTCCCTCTCCAGGGAGGGACTCTCTTCCATTCTCCCTTCAGGTACTGGAAGGTGCTGTAATGTCTCCTGTCTTCCATATTGCATGCATGTATACCATGGGTGATGTACAATTGCAATTCAGTATTAGAAGCCATCTCAGTTTCTCAAGTGATCTTTAATTTTCAGGTATTCAGTAGTGTATCCTCTCTAGTCAACAGACTAGAGAGGATTACTAAACATAGTTGTATGATCGAGTTATTGTACTTAACTCGTGGAGGTAGAAGGTGGCTCCAGTCTGGGTGATACTGTTCTTTACGCACAAGAATGAAAGAGTTTTTCTGTTGGGCTTTCAGGTTCTTTGCTTGCTTCTCTCAATAAAAACCAGCACATTTCATTTTTTCATTCTTATGAGTCAGTTTAGGGAACCACTCAACTCTTTGAGCTTCCTGTTCAGACCTATGAAAATAATATTTGCTGCAACTTTAATTAATTATTCCACTGCAATCGAATTAAATATTTTTGATAAGATCAGCACTGTCAGAAGAGAGAGAACGAGAAAAAACAGTTGCCAGCTCTACTTTCCATGCTGAGGATCAAAGACATCAGACAGCAATCAACCTTTTAACTGAGAGTGGAACTATACTTCTTATGAGTCTTATTCTTCCCCAAAATGAAACATTTTTGCTTTAGGCATCGGAGAGACATTGTTTCTTAAGAATTGAACAGCAGTGAATTTGTTTACAAAAACCCGTCGCAATTCTGCAGCCAGATGATCTGCTGCCCAGAACACTGCACCACTTTAAAATCCTGACATCTCCTGCCTTTAACCTTGTTAGAAATGCTAAAAAACTGTAGAGAATAGTATCCAAAGTCCTTAATACACATCTACTTACAACGTGCCCAGGCCTGAAAAGAAACATATGTCATTATTAAACACATTTTTTTTCCTTTTGTTTTTCTTTTTTAAGAAGAGACCACAATGCTGAAGGTGGAAAACCTGGTGGCAAGTGAAGAATGTTGCTGTGAGATTCTTTTCTGCAAGGGATTCAAAACTTCATAATTTAAAGAAGCTGATATTTTTAGTGTCATACTACTTCAACATGAGTGTATCCTGGTATCATTAGTTCCAAGTTAAAAGGCCTGATTTTTCAGATATTTATCTCTTAATGAGAAAGTCTTAGTCATGTGCTTTTAAAGTTCTTTCTAGGGGGGAAGGGGAGTTATGTTGTACTTCATTTTGTTCAGGTCTATAATTCACTTGAATTTTTTGATAGAGAAAAGAACTTTTGAAGTATCTGGATTATATGGCTTTGAAACATTTTTTTCTTACAAGCCTGTAACTTTTCAGATAGTTATCTCTGTTTTTGCTTGCTGTTGCTTAAGGAGAGGTTAGAAAAGAACATGTGATATGATACAGAGGCTTTTAATTTCCTTTTTCCAAACTAGAACAACAAACATTCAGGTTACCTTATATGTTATGGGACTGGAGAAGAGTGCCAATTACAAATCTGTCTAACATTATTTACATAGTTTATTCATTTACTTAAATCCTAATCAAACCCAAATTTACTTAATAAGTTGTTGTGCTGGTTTTGGCTGGGGTAGAGTTCATTTTCTTCACAGTGGCTGGTATGGGGCTGTTTTGGATTTGTGCTGAGCACAGGGCTGATAATGTCGAGATGTTTTTGTTCTTGCTGAGCAGGGCTTGCACAGAGCCAAGGCCTTTTCTGCTTTCCATACAGCCACGCTGGCAAGGAACATGGGGGTGTTTGAGAGGTTGGGAGGAGACACAGCCAGGACAGGGGACCCCAACTGACCAGAGGGATATTCCAGACCATGTGACACCATGCTCAGTATATAAAGAGGGGGGAAGAAGGAGGAAGAGGGGGACATTTGGAGTGATGATGTTTGTCTTCCCAATTTATTACACGTGATGGAGCCCTGCTCTCCTGGGGATGGCTGAACATCTGCCTGCCCATGGGAAGCAGTGAATTAATTCCTTGTTTTGCTTTGCTTTTGTGCATGGCTTTTTCTTTCCCTATTAAACTGTCTTCATCACAACCCATGACTTTTCCAGCTTTTACCCTTCCAAGTTTCTCCCCAGTGCTGCTGGTGGTGGAGTGAGCGAATGGCTGCGCAGGGCTTGGCTGCTGGCTGGGGTTAAACCAAGAGAGTTGGTGAAACAGAGAAGTGTTCTTTACAGTAAGACCCAGAAGGAACTGATTTCATAGAATACAACTCTTACTGATCAGTGAGTTCATAGTCATTGGCACAAAAAGAATCATTTTACCAGGAACAAGGAATGTGTTTTGATTTTTTTTCTTAAAACAAACACTGGAGTTAATTGGTAGCTCTACTGGTAGATTTACCAATCCACTCCTGCTATATCAAATTATTTTCAAATGCAAGCCCAGTAACACAAGTTAATGAGAAGATTTCCTTTTTCTTTTAGGATTCATTGCATCAGACATGACATCAAGAAATTGCAGTAGAAATTCAGCCTTGCTACCTCAAAAATGAGTCACTGTTTAACTACATGCAGTTGACAATTTACAGCTGTTTAAATTTTTTACTTTTTGTTGCAAGTGGTCTTGTATATCCACATATTAAAATATTTGGATCGGAAGGTAAACCAGCAACAGCACATAGGCATTGAAAAATAAAAATATCTTCGTTAATTGCGCCACTGCATTGCTGACCTAAGTAAGGAATGTTCATTGTATGAAAAACAATCCCTTTCATGACAAACTCTGAATTAAAAATAACCTGTTCTTGTCTTCTTGCTGTGCAGAATATGTAGCATTTATTGGACAACTCATGTTGTGTACAAAACATTATACGGTACTTAGTTTCAGGAATAACAGAACAATCTCATCAGAACATCAACTCTAATGCCTCACAATTGATAAGTGTAGCTCATGATTCATTCACTTGTACATAGAAAAGGCTAAACAGGATAAAAAGACTGCGATGAAATCCTTAATGTCTGTTCCGTTGCGTTGTACTTCCCAGAAGAATGTGGGTCTTTTAATTAGGAGTGCTGATGGCTGAAGTGATTATAAAAACCATGATGCAGAAACAAGGTAGAAATCTAGCAAGGATAACTTCTCAATGAACAATAAATATTACTAGAAAAGATTCTTAATCCAAACTGCCTTTATTCATAATGCTTTTTCAAAACCTTCCTGATTTTCCCCTCTTGAGATTTAAGATTACATGATAAAATCATTGAACAATCATTTTAAGAATAATTTAAATTATTACAAAAGTATTTTTATAATTTAAACAATGTAATAGTTGTTTAAAATAATTAACATAAGTTGTAAATGGAATATTATTTAATTTTGTAATGTCCTATATTAAAACACATAAACTACTGCGTATGTGTGGAAAGCTAATTATATCATGTTTTTTGAGATTGAGGTAATTTTATTTAGCTATGTATTTTCTGCACTGTGCTTTCTCAGACCTCTGTTACATGTTCTTCTGAAGAAAATAGCTCTATAACTATACGTTACTCAAAGCACAGATTTTGCAAAGATTTACTGCTTTCAGCCATACACTCAAGCATCCGCAGTAGCAACAGAGAAAGGAAGGGATATATAACTAATTTTCTTGGAATTAATTCTACATTGTTATTTCTCACTTCTTTCATACTATCTCTAATTCCTCTGGGTGTGATTACTAGAACAGACTGTTTTAATTAGCTCTTCTTGAAAAAAACCTCTATGGAGCAGAGAGTGGTGGTGTCAGGAGTTGCTGCAGTGGTTGTGGATACAGCACTGCAGCATATGGAGAGCCTGCCCAAGGCAAGAGCAAACAGAATTTCCCCTGCAAATACACGGTAAGTGAAGTGGAAAAACCCCTCATTTTCTGTCTCCTTGGAATCATTCGAGGCCATAACGCCTATGATATGTAATCCCCGTTTGTTTCTACTATATCTTAAAATACAAGAAGCTGCCACACAGAAAATTGGATAGGAAAAAAGGAGTTTGAACTTTGTGCTAGAAAGGGGTGAAAACTAGGAGGGTTTGCACGTGGGAGATGAGTCTTGACATCTAGAAAATGTTCTCAAATGAAGGCCATTTCCTAGAGATGAAACAGTTTTGTTTGTGCTGTCTTTTGTGGTGATTAGGTCTTATTCTGAGGTTGAAAATGAAACTTTGGGGGTTTAATCCCCAGAAAGACTGAGAAATCTCAGCAGCTCCATCTGTTAGGTTTCTCTTTCAGCATACACTTACAGGTGTTCATTGGCAAAGGACCAGACAGAAGGAGGGTGCTTCCAACTGCTACAGGTTTGTCCATGAGCACTTCAGATGCCCAAAAAAGCCCCTTACAGCAGTCTCTGCCCTGTTTGGGAAGGCCCCATATACAGCCTGTAGGACTGTGTGGAGATTCAGGGGAAAAAAGGCCTGAAAAAGTTTCTGGAAATCATCAAAGCTTTCACAGTCCTCCAAAGGGAGATAAGCCATATCCATGTGCTTGATAAACATTTGCCTAGACCATTTCTGTACGATTTGCCAGACTGTTTCTGGTGGCTATTCCATGACTTCCCTAGGCAATACATTCCAATTCTTATAGCCTTATTTTTAGAAGGGTTTTTTATGTCCAACCCAAATTTTCCCTGCCTCTGTTCTTGTGAAGGAAAATAAGCTATATGTTTGTCACAACCTGTCTGCAACAAAATGCTTGTTTGCCTCTTGCTTGCTGTCATGATGGTACTCAAAAATAATGTTGGATGACTCATTCAGGGTGGATTTTTTTTCCCCAAACAATCAAAATAAAATGATTGGTATAAAATTGATTTCCTTCCTTTGCTTCTCTTCAAAAGAATCACTGCCCACCATCTCAATCTCTCAGTACATTCCCAATCCTTCAGTACATTCCCAATCCTTCACAAGCTGCCAAAATAACACTACATCCTGACATTGCTTCAGCTGGTTTTTGATTCCTGTGATGAGCGACCCACCTTGAACTAATCTGAAGGCAACATTCCACTTGTCTCACTTTTTCTCACTAAGTGATACAGTCAGCTAGCTATTAACTTCTAGAAGTTTGGAACTAATTACTTTCAACAATTTGAAATTAATTACCTCTAGTAATTTGGGACTTAGAGCTAGATAATCCTTAAGGTCCTTTTCAACCCAAGACATTCTGTGATAATGTCAAGGTTTAATTAATACGGATGAAATAATCTGCCACTTCCTGTGAGAGCATTTCTGCTTTGCTGTAGCACTTCAGCCTTTCTATGTCCCTGATTTGGTATTATATAGATATTATTGATCAATTGAATGTGATAATGCTAACTTCAAATCTATACGAATTAAACTTTCATTTCGAAGTGCTCTTACTTTAATTTTAGGCTTTGCATTTACACATTCCTGGACAAAGAACTGATCAGATGTTGGAAACAGTCCTAGTCTTGGCACAAAATTGTATGTGGCAAAACTTCTAGACAACTTGATTTTGGCTGATGGCTTTGATGCACATGAGCACATTGATATGTGAGCATTTGCTCTTATTCTAGGGGCAGTAACAAGAACATTTAGTAATGGTGAGTCAAAAAGAAAAAGGAAAATTAGAGTTTTTCTAAATCTGTAAGTAGAACTAGGGATGCCTTGCCAATGGGTCAGTGTTTTAGTGACTAACTAGCAATACTAGAATTGCACTACTAATACAAAAATTGTTTTGTCACAATAATAAACAGGATAAAAATAATGAACATAAACTTCACCAGCCAGAAAATCCATGTGCCTGAATGCTCTGTTCCCTTACCTGCACTGCACCTGGAAGCATGTCCTTGGTGTCTTCTGGGAAGAATGAGTTTGCTTTGTTTGCTGCTTTTGCATCTTTTTAGGAGAAAGATGGAGTCGTCAGGCCTTTTATAGAAATAGTACCTTCAAAATCTCACACTTTAATACATCACGTTTTGCTCATATGTAAGATACCCAGAAGCTGCAGAGGCTTCGCAGGGATACATGACTGATAATGTGCTCCTTAGAGAAAAATTCGGGGAATGCAAGCAGAAGAGCAAGGAATGCAAAATCCATGCAAGTGTACTAGCTCTAGACATGTGGTCTGTTTTCAGCCGGTGGGTTTTTTCTCTTCATTGGGGGTCTTCTTAACTTGTTTTACTTCCATTGTTGCATATCTCCTTCAAGTTACATTCTGAGCAGCTTTTAATAGGTATAATTTATTTTTTCCACATTTTGGTTTCCTAGCATAAAATCCCCCATGTCCTTTACAAAGAAGAGAACCCCAAGCTGGTTACCACAAGGCTGGTGATCCAGAGACAACTACCTGCTTATGTGTCCTGGTTTTCCTGGGCCTGCAGATAACACACTGAGAGATCAAAGAGTGGATTATATTATTTGGTTCAACGTTGGCTCATTTGAGGAACAGCTCATCTCCACAAATACAAGAAGCACAGAGGCAGGGTGGGGAATCCCTGTAGCCCAGCAAGAGGAATGAAGCCCCTGTCCCAAAGCTGCCCAGGGAAAGCCATCAGCCTTGCTGTCCAGCTGTGAGTCCCAGCTGATGATCCTGCTGCTGGAGAGGCTCTCTGTGTCTGGCCTCCAGGTGCTGGACTTGCACAGCACATTTAGGGGAGGAACCAAAGGTGGGGAAAGGGAGGAGGGGAAGGAACAAGCATAGGAAAAGAGAGAGGAAAGGGGATAAAAGGGGCTGGTTGTGTGCGAACAGGTGGTTGCCATTACACTTAAGGTCATTATGCTTTGGTCATTACATTCAGGCTGCACCCTCTGCTGCACTGGCACATTCTGTCCTGCTCCATCATGAAACTCCATTTCTAACAACCATAAATACACTTCCATTTAGAGACAGCTTTTTCTTTAGGAATCGCAGAAGAATTTAAAGTACCGATTAGGATTGTGTTTCACTATTTTTCCCATATCTTCAAATCTAGGAGGTACAGAACAGCAAAAAACACCCCAGAGGGCTTTCAGACACTGTAACTTGTTTTAAAGATAAAATTTTGGTTCTGTTTTCGAAAATGCTCTGGCACTTCTAAATGTACAAGATGTAACAACACTTGATAAAGCACACTTAATAACATTCCCCCTTCCCCAGCTTTCATTTCATTAATGTGTCTTCCGCATGTGCTACCTACTGAATTAAAACATAACAAATAGTGCATGTAAGGTATACAGGAATGCACAAAGGACATCACCTACTCAATTTGTGACATCAGTAAATTATTACTTGATTTTCCTTTCTGGCACTAGTAAGAACACTTTTAAACCAAGCTACTCTTTAATTTTGTCCTTTTAAGATGCTATGTGATGGACTTCATTATATTTTTTGAGAGGCTGCTCATTCTCAGGCTTCCATGAGCAGAGCGTGGGCACACAGAAGGGTGAGGGGCTCACAGCTTTTGTCTGGGATGTCAATACCCACAGCTGCCTTTGTTCCCCTGGAGGAGCTGAGATTTGAAGGATGGCAATCCACCAGCACAGCTAAGGATGTAGGAAGAAGTGTCTGGTGGAGGAACTCAGAATCATGAAGAATGAAGTGTATGCAGTGCTTCCAAGCAGTAAATTTCAATTTTAATTTTATGTTTCTTTATACAGCTCTTGCTCTCACTACCCCACCGCCTTGTCCCAGGGCACATGACTCCCTCTCTCCATTCTTCCCAGACATGTGTTGCTTCTCCTTTCCCAGCAAAGACATCAGCATCCTCTAAATTACTTCCTTCGCTCTTAATATGTAAATTATGCATATCTATATATATATTTATTACAAACAGCTACAGAAGTTGGGATAAATAAGGCACCTTTCAAGATTTTTATTAAAGCATTTTGAGCAGTATTCAGGATTAACGCATACTAGCAAAGTTCCACCCTAATTCACTCACGTCACTCGAGCGTAGGTAAAAATGGGAATAGGCACTGATCTGTAATTCACGTAATTATAATGTCATCTTGACAGAACTTGCTAGCTAATTTATGGAATGGCAAGAATAAAACAATTTCATTGTAGCTAAACTGATTCCTTTTAGCGAATTTAACTAAGACTGATTTAAATAGTATGACACAAACCAGTTGCAAAAAATGGAATTTTATACCTTCCCTTTCCTTTTTTATTTAACCTGCCAGTCTACATTGATTTCTTTTTTCTGTTTGAAAGTAGAAGCAACTGCACAATTGTCAATTAGCAGTATAAATGATTTCATACCGCCCACACTCCTTTCTGCAAAGCTTGCAGACTGTGTTCATACGGAAATAAATGTATAGCAGTGAATGAATTACATACAGTCCTTCAAAGATTACTAATTGAGAGAGAATTATAGGTGTTAAACATGAAAGAAAATTAATAAAGCTCTTTGTATGCTTTAAAATATCTCACTATAGGTGCAGGTTATGAGGCAATTTTGAACACAATTCCATAGTACAGAAAAACATAAAAATAACCTTTGGAAAACATTCCAGCAGCAATTTGGTCCTTAAACACCATATGGAGAAGCAACTAATCCTATACACAACTAGATGATTCAGTGGGATAATCCACAGAAGAATTTCCATATGGCATTCTCAGTGTTCTTCAACACATCCTTTTCTATCTCCAGCCCATGCTTATGAAATGCTGGCAGATGCACTGCTGCTACAGAAGCCTGAGTTGAAAAGCAAAATGAATATCCATTTTATCTCTATCCAAAGACACAGATGACACATGGTTGTGCCACCACCACCTAAATGCTGTTATTTGTCCTCTTGGATGGTGAGCCAAGGCCAGCAAGAAAACAGGATTTCAGCTGTCATAAGCACAGCGTATCTCTGCTACGGTACAGGTGTGCCAGGCTTGAGTTTAGATTCAGATTTAGATCATTAGAATAGCTGAACGATTTGACTGGACTGAACATGATTCCATTTCAAACACTCTTTTCCCAAATTCCCAAACTCCAGAATCTGCCAGTGTAATTTCCCTAATTTCCAACTTCTCAAACTGAAAACCAACTTTTTTTTCCTTCTATCAATCCCTTAATGTTATTCTAGAAATAATTTTGAAATTATCTGTCCAGTTAGAGAGTCTTTGATATGAAGGTACTCCAGACACTTTTTAGCAGTGGTCTTGAAGGCAGCAAATTGATACAGATCCATTAATACATATTTCCATTATAACGAGTACACAGCACAGAGACTGCAGAGCATAGAAAGCAGCATAGAGAGCAAAAAGCATCTGGCCAAATATCAGGCATGTGTCTTGGTGACTTCTTTGGACATTATTTTCAGCATCACCTTCTTTAGCATGGAAGGACATAGTAATTACACTTCACCGATGAAGTTCTTCTCTGTCAGAAAGAATGAATGGTCTTGATGCTCCCATCAGTCCACAACCTGGTTTCAAATTACCCATTTCATAAGCGCTGTTACCAAGAAGTGTATTTTTTTACTTCACTCAGCATTCTCATTTGAAGAGAAGCAGACATGGCTCTAATCGTGTAACTGATTTTAGGAGCTTAAAATTTAGACTGACAGGTGACTTTAGTTTCAGATGGTTTGCTCTGCTGAGAAAAGTTATGCAACGTGAAGCAGAGCCAGATTTGTTATGGTACCTTTATGAACATCAAAACTGTCTCTGGAGCAAACATGAGATCCATTTCAAATTCCTTTCTAAATCAATAGAACAGTTTCTTATCTTACGCTCACTGATGATGACAGAATCTTATTTACTTCTTTATTACCTTCACAGGAAATTTTAATTAATTATATATTCTTCAATTATTGAATCACTTTCTGTTGGCTATCCTTCCAGACTTGACGTATGAAACATTATTTATTTGCCTATGGCAAGATTTTGTGAACTCTAATACGCACCACATGTTCAACTTGCTCAAAATTAATTGCAGACATTGTATTTGGCATTAATGTACGTCTTTAATTGGCTTTAATTTCACATCTGTGTTGCTTTATATACAGCATTCTTTATCAGCATAAATGCACACTGCTTCTGATGTGTGTAATAGCAGCCACCAAACCGGGCTTTTGTAGTAACATTTTTCCTTTTAATATAAATCTAGTTTTCTGGGTTTAAAAAAAGAAGAAGAAGAAGAAGAAGAAGTAATTGGAAAATATTATTTCCTATTCATTATTAATTATTTGGACAGTCAGATGGAAAATGCTGGCTGAGATCTAACAGAGAAAATATAAAATCGCTAAGCTTTGCCTGAACAAGAAGGTTTGCCCGATTAAGAAAAAAATCTCTTTGAAAGAGGCTTTGTTGTGGAAATCCATCCTTAGCCGGGAGAAACAGGCAGCAGCCTCACTTACTATCTAGCAGTTTGTCAGGGACAGCCCCAGGACTGGTCCCACAGTTCTTCTCAGTTTGCCCGGAGACACGTCTGAGGCAGCTGTAAAGCCCCGCCTTGGTTCCAACCTGGAGATGAAACCGAGCAAGCCCCAGCACAGGAAAACGATTCAACACCCGCTAGGAATCTGGCACCGGCTTATCATGCAGGTATCTAGCTGTTGATACACAGATTAGGCAAACTAATGCTAATTAGGGTAAGTTCGCAAGTGTTGTAAGCACCTTTCCAATTGCAAGGTGTAGATATCCTGAGAATCACAGCAAAGCAACGCTGCACATCTCAAACGAGATACAATGTGGAACATCCAAATATAGGACACTCTTTTCAGTCCACAAAGTACTCTGCCGAAACACACAGAGATTTGCCATATTAACAATTTGGATTTAAGAAAAATGTGGCAATCATTTTACTTTCTGAGGGGATCCTAATCATGTCAGATCTCTTTCAGTAGAATGTGGTTTTGGACCAGTAATTCAGACCATGACTACATCAGAATCTTCACCTATTGCTGAGGGAGACTTCAACATAAACTATGGAGTAACACTCAGCAATTTTTAGGATAAGAAGGCAGGATCAAGTGCTACTCAGCACAAAATAGAATGAACTAATTAGTCAAGGTAATACAAAAAGTGTAGCTCAATGAGCAGACATTATTATATTCTAGGCAACAGGAAACACAGCATACAGAATAAAGTATTCCTATTCCCTTAACAGTCGACAGGAGCACCAAAAAACATAACACTTGGAGAACTGTTTCTGTCTTATCACCAGACTTTAAAATTATGCTGTCAGCATATTTGTAGCAAACTGCTTTACCGTGAGGCATTTAATTATTCCAAGTCCCAGAATTCCACTTCACATTCTAATTATTGGGTAGGAATCAATTTCAAATGGATGCTGCTTTGAAAAGGCCGATGCACATGGTTTAACTGGAAAACAGTAGCCTGCAGACTCAACATCCAAACTCCCAAGGACAAAAGTCTCTTCTTTCTAGAACAATTAGTTTAAACTTCATACCACCCTTACAGAAAGCCAAATTTTAGAAGCTTATATTATTTCAAAGTCCAGTCTGCCGCTTTAAAGCAAAGGAAATACTTTCAGCGGTCTCAAATATCTCATCTGGAACGGAAGAGGTGACTTAGAGTGACAATGAGCGACCTTTGAATTGTCAGACCCACCTGCATCTTTTCCTTGCCTGTTTGCTTGGGGCACAAATGACTGCTGCTAATGACTTGGCACATAAGTGGCACTCAGGGGAAGCGGGATGCACAGCAGTTCACCCTCATCCAAAATCAAGCCAAAATAAACCATTTAGCATTACTGGGGAAAAATGCATCTAAACTGTTCAGGCCCCTGGTATTTTCAGAGAAACTAAACCAGACCACAAATTCGGCCGTCAGGCTAATTTTCCTTTGGGATCTGCTGCCGCCTCGTGGGCTCGCCGTGAATTTAAAGTCCCGAGATAGAAAATAAGCAGAAGTTAACCTTGGATCGTGGGGGCAAAGCCCAGCTATTTAACTGACATGTAACCTCACTTACATACCAGTGTCGTTTCTGTCCTGGTGTGAAAAGATTTTTGTTTAATCAGGTTACAGTTAAGACCTTTCCCTTTCTTGAATTCACAATTATAGCAATAAAAGACTTCAAATTAAAATACGACTAAATGTACCGTTATTTTTTACAGCTTTGCTTGACGAAGTAACACACTTTAATGACTCTATATTGGTGTAGAGAGAGAGAGAGAAAACTTTTTCAACTTATTGGAGTGTTCTCCTGTATTGCCTTGGTTTGTTTTTTGATTTGTTTTTCGGACCATTTATAACTTGATATTGGAATTAAAGGGTTCCTACCGATTCTCCAGGCTATATAAGACCATGGAGTCAGTAATATCTTGGTAGCTTGTCTTTGGAGAAGGAGGTCACTGGGATATTAGATTGGAAAAAGGAAAAGCAGTTTGTGGGACACCAAATTCTATGGATTCTAAAAAAGTTTCCTGTTTTACTATTGCCAGAAGATCCAAAATTGGGATGCTAAGGTGCTCATCCAAAAAGCCTGCAGTTGTCAGAAGCTGATCCATTCACCTTGGAACGACCAAGGCAAAACGGTCACAAGCTATGAAATGAGCAGTAGCCTCAGGTTCATTTTAACCTAATTGGATAGCTTACATTTAAATTCTCCTTAACTCTTAAANGGGGGCTGTAGTTTCATCTCTACATGGAAAATCAACTGCAGTGGTGGCCCTACTGTACAGAGGTTCCTTCAGTTACAGACCCTTTAATGGTACATCCTGTGGACTGAATCTGACACCGATGATGGATTAGCATCAAGGCGGAGCCGTGACAGCCTCCTCACCTCTGCCCTTTGGGGCGTCCTCCCAGCCCAGGGGTCATTCTCATTCGTAACCCATGCTTGGGGCCAGTGAGGCCATCTCTCCCTCACAGTCACTGAATACCCAACGTAATTTCAAGCAGAAAACATTGTAATAAAGTTTCCTTACAATCATAGGAATCACAGAACGGTTTGGGTTGGAGGGGACCTTAAAGAACGTCTTATTGCAGCCGCCCTGCCATGGGCAGGGACCCCTCCCACCAGACCAGGTTGCTCAGAGCCCCATCCAACCTGGCCTTAAACACTGCCAGGGATGGGGCATCCACAGCTTCTCTGGGAAACCTGCTCCAGTAACGCACCACCCTCTGAGTAAAGAACTTCTTCCGAACATCTAACCTAAATATCGCCTCTTTCAGTTAAAACCTATTCCCCTTTGTCCTGTCACTATTTGCCTGGGTAAGGAGTCACTCTCCCGCCCTCTTCATAAGCCCCCTTTAAGCACTGTAAGGCTGCGGCCCTGCCAGCATAGCCCGGTGCCGTACCGGGCCGAGGAGGAGCAGGAGGAGGAGGAGCAGGAGGAGGCTGAGGCGGAGGCACAGGAGGAGGAGGAGGCGGAGGCGAGCCCAGCGCCCCGTGCCCGCCGCAGTCCCCCCGCTCGGCTCCCGCTGGAATGTCCGCGGCGGCCGGGCGGGGGCGGGGCCTGGCGGGGTCCCGCAGCCATGGGGCGTGGCCTGGAGGGGCGGTGCAGCCAATGAGGCGTGGCC
>VZTG01005007.1:32793-58385 GCA_013397845.1 Melanocharis versteri | reverse complement strand
TCCCCGGGGAGGGAGAGCGCCCGCCGCAGTCCCTGCGGCCAGGATCGGGCCGGGGAGAGGCACTTCCATGGCTTCTAGAGCGGCCGGATCTCCGGCATCCCGCCCGGCAGCGTGGCGGGCAGAGAGAGACCTCCTCGTGTGCCCCAGCGGGCTCCGAGGCTCGGGGCTGGGATGTGTGCCTTCGGCTGTCCGGCTGCCCGCGGGTGAATTCCCAGGATTGTGGCTTGAAATGGTCCAGATGGGTAAAACCTGACGCCTGGGTTGGCGTATGCAGTGTCAGAACACGCTGTGTGTTCCAGAGCTCGTATTCCTTGTTTTCCGTAGAAGAGTGGTATCGAGCAAGGTATTCAGTGTTTTAAAAAGTGAAGGCAAGACGTTTAATAAAGAGAAGGAGAGTGGTAAAATAGCTCCGCGCTATTAAAGTTGTGATAGCAGATGTCTTGGCAATGTGCGCTCGCAGCCCAGAATGCCAGTCATGTCCAGGTTTCCCAGGGGATGGATGCTCCGTTCCTGGGTGTGTTCAAACCAGGCTGGATGGGGCTCTGAGCAGTCTGGTCTAGTGGAAGGTGCCCTGCCCGTGGCAGGGGGCTTGGAGCTAGATGGTCTTTAAGGTCTCTTCCAACCCAGACCGTTCTAGGCATGTATGTGTCTGTAACTTCTTGACAGGACCAAAAGAGTAGTGGAAAAAGAAGGCAGCACAAGACAGATATTGGAAAACACCTTTTAATAAATAGATTACAATGTTGTCATAGGAATGGAAAATACAAAACATGTAATACTTTAAAGCAGAAGACTGCAGTCAGTAAGGCATTTATGGGCATTTCTTTGTTGTCCTATAGTTTTGGTTTCTAGTAAGGCTTGGTTTTAGGAGGAAGGCAGTAAAAAGCTGGTGGAATGACATGTGACATACTCCAGCCCAGCTTTCCATTGATAAACCTACTAATATTGCAAGGAATTCATGCCCAAGTTCCTTCTCGATGGTTCAGTCAAAATCTGTTTAGTAAGGTGTTGTGAAAAAGACTTTTTTTTGTTATGCCTGTGTGATACATAGCTCAGATGCAGCTCAGCAGAAATCCGTAACCATTAGATGATCCTGTGTGTGAAGATGTGTGAGGAAGTAAAAGCTTTGAAGGACACCTCTGTCTGTTTTCTAAAACTCTGGTCCAAACACAGGAAAGTGAGGATGAAAATTGATATCAAGGCACTGTTCAATTCATTTTATATTGGCCAAGTTTACCTATGAATGAACAAAATATTTGAGTGGTAGAGGGTACAAAGCGTAGCACAGTATAATGCTAAAAATGCTGCTTTAAGCTTCGGTGTTTTATGACTTCTCAGTGCTTCAGTTCTCTTTTTTTTTTTAACTCTTGATGTGTTCATATCTGTGTTTGCTCTATGACTTCCGTCCAGTCAGGCAAATCCAGGTCTTAATCATTGATCACTAGTGAAACAATTTACGGTTTTGTTCCAAGGTTTTTAGAACACAGAATTCAACGAGCAGCTATGTGAAAGGAGGTCCCTGCTCTGGTTTCTGTCACCACCTGTTCCTAACTGATTCTTGCGCTTTTCAGATTCTGTGAGATTATTCAATTTACAAAGGCACATATTTCCTACAGAGATTTTTGGTGGGTTTTTTGTTTACTTTTTCATATTTGTTCTTTTTTAAGTGTCCCCTGAGTTAATAAATTGCATTGTCTCATGAAGGAATTTGCCATGTGCCAAGCTAGTGCAAGTTAAGTAGCAGAAATGTGACTAGAGGCAGAAAGGGAGTGACATTTCATTTTGATGGCAGTGACTGTTCAAGGGTAACTGTGAGACTTCTTGTAAAGATCTGCATCACTTTCAGAACAAAAATTTCTCTTGTTCATTTTTTGCCTTTTGGAAAGGAAAGTTTCCCATGGTCATCTGTGGGCCAGATAATTGTCGTGATAGAGCATCAAGTGTGTACTTGTGTTCGGAAGTGATGGTTAAGTGTTTCAAATCTTTTAAATATCTTTTTCCCTCTCCCTGCTTTTCCATAGGCTTGTCTTGTTGTTACCATGCAAAGGACAATTTAATGTGCCGTGATGTCTGTGAGCAGGTAAGCTTGTTTTAAATTTAACTCCGTCAGAGTTGAAGTTGTGCCTTTAGACAATGATGTAGCAACATTAAGGCTGTAAGCTAATGATCATCTGTCTGGATGCTGTGTGTGAAGCATGAAATGTAATGTTGTCGAAATGCGAACTTAGAAGTTTTAAAACCGTAGTCCTCTTTCCTTTTGCAGTGGAAAGTGGGTTCTGCTGAACTTGAGGAGAAATAGAGATACCAACCTGAGGCCAGAATTTGGTCAAGCACGTTAGGAAATGAGAGGGGTGAAGGTATTTTACAGAATTTTTGAATCTTGTGTGTTTCCAAGTTCTGGGGAGTTCAAACTGAAGAACAAGATGCTGGTATTATTCTTTCTTCCTTCCAGTTCTTGTTTGTCCACCAAGCATCTCATTATGATACATGGCTTTGTGAATGCAGCAAAAATCTGCTCACTTACTCTATTCATAAAGCTGTTTGTTCTGAATTCAAGCTTGAAAAGTATTTATGTTTAGATTTGTACCTGTGGGTAGTAATTTGGACAGCTTTGTGTGTGTGTAGTTACATATATTTATCTATGTAAGAATTTTACGTCAGTAAAGCTTACATACATGTAGACACAATTTTTATATTAAAGTTGTGTTCTTACATCATACCTGCCCTCTTTTCTTGTCTTCATTGCCCACTTTGGGGCTGCTTGAGCAATAAACCTGGTTATGATTAAGTTTATATTTATCTCTGATTGTACTAACAAAACTTTCACTTTAAATTGCACTTTTCCCTCCTTGATATATCTAGAGAAAACAACTAAAACTTCTTTCAGCTTTCATACTGTTAGGCCAAACAAGGAAAAGTCTTACAGTCTCTTTCCATATGATATTCTCTCAATTTCTATAGTAATTCTTGCAGCCCTTTCTGCATAAGTTTCTCTCTTTGAATACGGGTAAGCAAAACTATACATGGCATTATAAAAAAAGTATGGCACTCAGTCTAAAAAATTGTGTTTGAAACTTGGATGTAAGAGAAAGATATCCATTCCTTTAAAAAAATAATTGGTGAAATTAGTAGCTGCGTTGATATGGCATTTGGAATCATCTGTCTGTTTCTGTCTTGTGTTTCATTGGTCTGAAGTTTCCAGCTTATCATGTGAATTCCTGTTGGCTCTTCATGAAAGACCTCCAGCTTTTTACTGTCAAATTCCATCCCAATTCTGCTATACTGGTTCTAATTATTACATAGTTTTCTGTGGGTTTTGCAAGATACTCTGATCTTGCCTCATCTGGATGATCTCTCTCTACTCGGATAATCAGAATCTTAGTGGTGAGAGGTCAAGAACAAGTCTGAAGCAGGACTGGTGCCCCTCAAAGTGTTCTATAAGGAGCTGGCTTAGCTACCTCACATCGGGCTGGTGGCATCATTTTCTGAGTGATCCTTTGATACAGTCCAACAGGCTGACTGAAGGAGCTGTCTGCTGTTATTTTACTGATTTTCATCTTCTGTAACTTAACTATTTTGTGCAGCTGGCAGGAGGAAGCAGTTTCTTGGCCTGTCTTTGGACATGCACTTACAGATTAGATTTGGGGCCTTAGAGCAGACGAGGAGGAACGAGGTTTGTTGAGGAGCCGTCTTGGCCTAACCAACAGATTGTAAACAATACCACCAGGAGAAGCACTCCCTTCTGCAGGGCATGGAGGCACTCACATGCAGATGAGACTTTCTGGCTAAGGTGATTTGGTTTTCAGGGACTCAGATCTAGGATGTTGCAGGGATCACGAGGTTTTTTTGACCCTCAGACTGTTACCCATTGTCTGCTCATCTGTATGGGCACCAGCGATAGTATTGAGGGAGGCCTTGCGTGGGAGCCCAGGGACAAGGGTGAAAAGCACAGGGCACCCAGTGATGTTGCCCTGGATCCTGCCAGTTAAGGAAAAAGGCTTGATTAAGGGTAAGGAATTCTACTAACCAGTAAATCCGCTACTGTGAAACCTTTGAAAAAGAGAACTTGGATTACAGATTTGTTTGTCAACTAACTTGATTCAAACACCTAATTATTTTGCGTTCTTAATAAGTATTACTCCAGTCTTAGCTTTAGTATCATCTCCTTTTCATGATTATTTGATTAAGCGTGTCAGATACCGTAGCAAGGAATAAGCGGGCCTCTTTTTTTTTAATTGACATTTTTTTCCTAAATTTATTTCTGAGAAGTTTCATGATGATAAGTTTCCTGGCAACATTCATCTGTATACCATTTCAGAGGACTCTATCCCTATCCTCCTCCAAGCATGAGGACAGTCCATCCCTGCTCCCAGGAAAACACCTTAATGTTCCAAGAATCTGATTCGGATAAACAGAGAAGTCATGAAAAAGCTCTGGTGCAGAAAAGATATGGTATAGAGAGTACAGAAGGCGTGGATGTCATTTGTGTTGACTGTAGCAAGTTTTTAAATATTCATTCCCTCAATATATTTGTAACCATTTTAGGATCATATGGTTTGAGGAATGGACAACTAGATGAGTAAAAAACTGGTTGTAAAATTTGGCTCAGAGATGGAAGTTAGTGGGTCCTACTTTGCCTGCAGGCTAATATGAAATGGAATACCCAAGGGCGTCTGCCCTGAGACCTGTCCTGTTTAACATCTTTGTTAACAACCTGAATGAGGTGACTCTCATTGAGATTTCAGGCCATATGAAGCTGAAAGGAAGTGCTGATAATCTTAATGGATGGCAGGACTGTCGTCCAGAGGGACCTGGGCTGATGGAAAAAATAGACAGATGGACACCGTGGTCTGTCTCATAGTTGGCCCTTCTTTGAGCAGGAGGTTGTAATAAATGATCTTCTGAGATCCTTTCCAACCTCAATTATTTTATTATTCTATGACCTCAGAAGAGTCCAAATACAAATGCAGTTCTTCTTTTGCCCTAATTTCTGAAACAAGTGCTGTTGCTTGCTTGATGTTCTTTCAATAAGTTTATCATGTTAGAATAAAACTGATAGTTTATCGTGTTAGAGTAGAACAAATTTAGAATAGAACTGTAATGTACTTTTCCTTCTGAAATTCATCTGTTTCAGTTATATAATTTCCAGTTTCATATCACACATTAATAGGTCTGTTTCCATTCTCTTGTTGATCAGTTTCTTGTTTTAATTTATAAGAAAAACTTAATTAGACTGCTAAAGGAACAACATCCTCAACATCCTCAGTTGTAATCCATCCAGTCTAGCGAGCTCCTGGGTGTTCACTTTGCCTGTGGGTACTATGCATTCCCCTGTTAGTTTTGATTGTCTCTTTAACTAGTCTAGGTTTTGTCCTACCTTGTTCCACAAAAATTACTTGTTTCAGGGTTTTTTTGAAGTTTAATTGCTTAAGGTCATGTAACATGTAGCAGAAGGTTAATTAAGTAAATAGAGTTGTATAGTATTTTGATATGTGCAGCAGAAATCCTCTAGTTCACATTGCTTTTCCACATCCAGTAGAAACTTTCTGATTGAAATGTTTGAGGAGGAAATTCCCATTCTCTTCGAAATAGAAAAAATTGCTTCTCTATAAAATGTGAAACGTATTTGAAAAACCACAAATACATAAAAATAAATCTTAAATTTGCATACATACTGACTGTTAGGCAAAGTTGTAGAAGAGTAGATATTAAAGAAACTAAAAACAGTGAAATCCATTGAAAAAAGTATTTGATGTGCCATTACATTCTCTGTTTTAAGATGTGTTTTGTTTCTAACAGATTTTGTCTTCTAAGAGTGATTCCCGTTTGAAGCACTTACTGCAGCGGGCACCTGAGTATTGTCCAGAATCAATGGTAAGGCTTGCTAGAAAAGCTCTTCAGATGAGATTTGAGCCTCAAAGTAGGAATTTTTTTTTGTTTGTTTTGTAAAGCCATCATAAATTATGCTGCTTGCAATAAGGTGGCATGTATGAGCTATAGAATGCAATCAAAATCTTATCTGTGTTGTAAAAACTTGTAGTGGGTGATTGTCACTTGGATGTTAATGGCAGTGACTTAAATTAGATCGTATGTTCCCACATGTGTATGGCACAAAGCCGTGAGGTCTTGGGCTAACAAAAAGGCCCTGATAGTCACCCCAAATTGTTTGTGGCCTTATCTGAGAAACTGAAGTAGTGCTTTTATTGGATAAGTAAGATTAGGGTTTCCTGAAAGTTCTTTAGTGTCACTAAAGTTCTTTAGTTTCACTAAAAAAATTATGTAATCTGCTCCCTCTTCTAGGGGCAATCTAATCAGGGAGTAGATAAGTATGGCCATTCGGTTTGTAAATTTGAGAGTCTTATCTCTTGGCAACCTTTTGCAGTCAGAAAAGCCTGTTTTCTTCTGGTAATTTCTGCTACTTCTGAACAGTATCAATACTGTTTGCAGCAAGCCTAAAACATATGCTTAGCTCCGGTGGGCTCTTACTGAATAGGAGCAGTAAATCTGGGAATAACATTTGATAAGCAACTTCACAAGATTGTTTGCTTAGAGATCCTTTTCTTCTGTGTGTCAAAGTTCCTTCAGTTTTTTTTTTTCTGTGGGTCAACACCTCTGCGGTCTCGGAAAGTTATAGATAACTCCTGGTATGAGTAAAACCTGTCATGAAAACCTGTCAAAGTGATGAATAGCATTTGGTTTGGTACTGGTTTTCTTTATCTTTCATTCCTTGATAAGACAAGTAGAATCTTATCTGTATAGTAGAGAAGTGCTTTTGATAAGACAGGTTTGGAGATTATCTGAAAGTGAGAAAATGACATGATGATTTTTATAACTTCCAATTACTATGTTTATAAATTACAAGTCAGCTGTCCAGTGTGGATCTTAAATTAATATCACTGAACTGGTAATATCTAGATATATAAAACAGTTAACAGTTCAACTCAAGACCATATTTGTTGTTCTCAGATATCTCTTGTCTTGTTGGACAGGTGTTCTGGTGCCATTTCACAGATGAACGGATAGCTTTAAATTTAATCGGATGGTCAATATTCTTGAGCAGTGGTTACAGACATTGTGTTGTGTGTATTCCTTCAAGTAATACGATAAAAAGGATATTGCCTGGTATTAATTTAAAAAGGTAGCTGTCAACACAAGAGGTGATTTTTGTCTTAGAATCATAGATTCATTTAGGTTGGAAAAGACCCTAAAGAACATTGAGTCCAACCATTAACCTCCTCATGAAATAAAGGTAGTCAGCCAAATCAAAGGGATGGAACTCACAGAAGTAGCAGCTCCTTACCATCTTCTTTTGATCTTCTTGTCTAAGTAGAAAACTTACCGTATACAGAGGAGGACAGTGTGAGATCATTAAATACACATCCATTGCGACTTTGGAAAGTCATCAATTCCTGTGATGATACATAGATGTGTCATTGTGTGACAATATGGGTTGCTGTGTCAGTGTGATTGAAACGCTTTTTTAAAATTTGTTTTCTGTTTGGTTATGTGTGTTTAGGGTATTTTTGAGCTGGTGGGAAAGAATGCTAGGGCAATAAGCTTCTCCACAGGTCTTGATCCTAGACACATGTTATTTGTCTAAGTTGCTGTTTAGTTCTGTAAACGCTGATGGAGAGAGTTGACTGGCTTGTGTATTCCAGATAACTACATTATGTTCTGCTTCTGCAAAAATGCTGCCATTGATTCCATAGTCTGTGCATAGCAGCCCTCTCCTTGAAGGAAATGGTACTCGGCTTCTGTTACAGTACTTATTTAAAAGATGTTTAAACATAAGAATTCTTCCAATCAGATATTTTAAACCCAGTGAAAAAATGCTGAAGTTGCTGGTTTGAGTCTGCTAGAAACTCTCTTATTCTGTAGACTTGCTTTTGCTTAATTGCATTTTTACTTTTCAGAGAGAAGTGTGGGGTTGTATAAATTCTTCTTTGCCAGGTAAGAAATATCAGTTGGCTATTGAATCATGTTGCTTTTTCACCCTCTTGTGTGTTTTGATGTTGTCTGCCACCTACATCTATAGATTTCATGATGATTTAACTTCCATTATGCATCTAATATAAGCTGTGTGGTGTTTAGTTTCCTCTAGTATATGATGAGTTACCTGTGCATTTTATTAACACTTTTCTTTTCCTAGTTAGAAAATATTTAATATGTTTGTATAATTAAACATGTTCGTCCGTGACAAATCCAGGAAATATCAGCATTTCTTTATTTTCAAGATTTTTTGGGTTTTTTTTGTTTTGTTACACCTTAGCCTGATCTACAGAATCGTCGATAATTATGGCTTTGCTCTAGATGCACCATGATTTGAACAAAAACTGAGTAACACGGAGAAATAGTAAGAACAAGACAAACAATTTAAGTGCAGAGGCTCAGATCATGAACCAAACTGCTTGGTACAGGTGGATTTAGAAAGTTAAAGCATCAATCACAAGATAGGGCTGCAATGTTAAAAGGAGAGATCAAAAATAGATGAAATCAGGCTTAACATGTCCATTGTATCATATGTCATTCCTAAAAGACTTTGAATGGAATTAGAATGCCATAGTTGGAAAAAGTGGGAGTGAGGAAAGAGGAGGCTGTAAGAGTTTTACAGCATCTGCTCAGACTCCCCCCCCTCCTTCCTGTCCCCCCACCAGGCCTCGAAAGCAAATGGTTGATTCCAGTGCTTGTAAACAGACTTTCTGTCCTATTGGTTAAGTAAAACTGGCAAACAGTGTTTCTGTCTCATTTAAAACCTGATAAATTTTTAGCTGACAACAATACCTTATCTTCCTTGAAGTTCAATAGTTAGATGAGTGGCAGTGCTTTTACTGCAAGTGAGAAATACATATTTTATTTTGGATACTAGGTCTGTATAAGCATGTGGAAAAGCACTGGAAGTCTTTGTTGATGAACCACTCCCGAATTGTCTTCCTCTGCTTTCTTTGTATCTGCACAAAGCCGGTCACTTTCCATCCTTCTTGCATCTGAAGTTATATTAGTTTTCTTCTTTCTTGGCATGAGCCAGTTTTAAAATTGCATTCCTGGTGGGATTTTGTAAATTAATTGTAAATTGATTGTAAATTAATAGGACAGCGTTTTGGGGGAAGCTCGTATCCCTTTTCTAGTAAACTGATACGTCTGGGTGTGTCTGGGAGGTGCCTGTGCAGCAGCGCTCGCAGCACAGGGAGCAGACAGGAGGAGCTAGAAACCTGTGTGCAGTTACCTGGCTTCCATCCTGTTGGAGTCACGGAGACACGGCAGGAAGGCTCCCACGGCAGGGGTGCTGTGAGGGACAGGTACAGGAAGGACAGGCCAGGAAGGTGAGGAGCAGGAGTTGCCCTTTATGTGAGAGTGTTAGCTGGATTGCATGGAGCTCTGCCTGGAATGGATGATGAGCCAGCTGAGAACAGCTGTGGGCACTGCAGTGCATTGTATGGAGAGCCCGACATGGATGATGATGTGGGTGCCTGCTGCGCAGCCTCGTGGGGCTGAAGTAGTCAATGAGGCCTTCTTTGTACAGCTGGAAGAAGTCTTGTGTTCACAGGCCTGGTGTTTATGGGCAACTTTAATCACCCTGGTACCTTTTGAAGAGAAAACACACGAGAGCACAGGCAGTCTACTTGCAGGAATCCCATGGGTTATGGCCCTGGAGAAAAGAAGGGTCCAAGAAAGCTGCTTGACTTTCAAGAATCACCTTAGCCAAGCTCCACTTAATGCGTGGTGGGGTTAGAAAAGCCAGAGCCTATCAAGAGTTGATCCTGGTGAATTACGTGATGGGCAGCCAGAAAGCTTCTTGAACTATATCAGCAGAAAAGGAAGACTGGGGAAAATGAGAGCCTGCTGCTGAATGGGGCAGGACACCTGGTAACAAATGACACTAAATAGCCCATGGTCTTCTTTGCCTCAGTCTTTACTGGTAAGATGAGCCTGCAGGAATTCCAGGTCCCTGAGATCAGTCGTAAAGTCCAGAGCAAGGAAGACTTGCACTTGATGGAGGAGGATAGAGAGGAATTGAGAGGGGATGCTGAGGACTGTGAAGAAGAAAGGAAGAAAGTGAGTTCACTCTTGCCTGTAGAAAGGGCAGGGAGGACCTGAGGAACTACAGGCTTGGACAGTTTCACCTCAAACCCTGGGAAGGTAATGGAGCAGATCTTCCTGCCAACAATTTCCAGACACATTGAGAACAAGAAGGAGATAGTTTATAGTCAGCATGGATATATGAAGGGGAAACTGTGCTTAACCAACCTGATAACCCTCTATGATGAGATGACTGCCTTTTTAGATGAGGGGAAAGCAGTGCATGTTGTCTATGTCAACTTCAGTAAGGATTTCATCTCTATTTTTTATAACTTGCTTATAGACAAACTGATGGAGTGTAGGCTGGATAAGTGAGCAGTGAAGGTGAAGTGAAAACTGGCCAAATTGCTGTGCCCAAAGGTTTGATCAGTGTCACAGAGTGCAGTTGTAGGCCAGTATCCCAAGTACCCCATGCTGGGTCTAGTCCTATTTAACATCTTCGTTAACGATGGGACAGAGCTCGCCCTCAGTGTATTCACCAGTGATGAAAAAGTGAAAGGAGAGGTTGCTAGACCAGGTGGTTGTGCTGCCATTCACAGGGATGTTGATTAACCAAAGGAACAGGCAGACAGGAACCTCATGAAATTCCAGAAAAGGAAATGCTAAGTCCTGCACCTGGCGAAGGCCCCATGCTCCAGAGCACACAGAAGGCTGGCCGGCTGGAAAGCAGCTTGGGTGAAAGGTACCTGGGAATCCTGGTGACCAGCAAGTGGAACATGATCCAGCAATGTGCCCTTGTAACAAAGGACACCAACAGCATCCAGACTGCATTAGCGAAAATCTTGCCAGCAGATCAAGGGAGCTGATCCTTCTCCTTTACTCAGCACTGGTGAGACCGCATCAGGGATACTGTGTCCAGTTCTGAGCATTTTGGGACAAGAAAAGTATGATCACACTGGAGCAAGTCCAGCAAAGAGCCATTGTAGGGTGATTAAGGAGCTGGAAGATACATGAGGGCAGGCTGAGGGTCTCTGTTAGGCAACTAGGTGATTTGTTATAGCTCAGGAATCTGTTTTGTACAGATGAATTTGATGAATTATCATAACTATGGGCTCCAGTCAATTAGTTGTGCACTGAAGGTGTATTTTCATCGAGAAATGCACACATCTTAACTACCTTGATGACAAAATGAATAAGTTGCTGTATTAAGATTGAAGTCTGATGTTTCTTGAGAGTGTGACATCAATTTTTTATTCATGAGCTTGTCTGCTGGTTGGATATAACCTGGAGAGAGGGCCATGAGAATATTAACAACAGCTGAAAATTATCATCCTTCTTAATTTGGCATGTATTTGTAGTTTGCTTTATTCTTTTATCACCGTTTAGTTTAGTTGCAGTATGTTTGAAACCACAGGCCCTGTATTGCACAAAATATGGATGCCTGATTACTCAGTGGTTACTGCTCAGTGGTGACACTGCTCCTGAAGCTGTCCAGCTGTATTTACCATGTGTTTCTCCTGGATACAGCTAGTTGTTGCAGCAGAGATTTCTGGAAGTCTTTTTTTCATATTGCACATGATGTTTCTTTGATGTTTTTTTAGATTGCTTATGCCTTACGTTATCAATCTTACTAATAAATGTTCTACCAAACATTACTGTTCTGAATGAAAGGAATTCCCACATAGGAAATTATGCAGAAATGACTGATGTGTTATTTTATGCCTAAAACAAAGCATAGTGAGTGGTTGATTTGGCAATTAACTGTACATATGTAGTTAAACCTAAATTCCAGATTTTTGAATACTGATTGCAAGTTACTGATGGGTGCACAACAGCGATCTCTTTGACACTGTCAAAAAGATGTTCAACCTCTGAAAAACTGATTCTGCACCCCAGTTGTGGAAGTGAAAGGTGAGCTGTACTTGCAGTTGTTCGTGACCTTCACAGCTGCTTTGAACTAATGTGAATTGGAAAGCTGAGGCAATACTCTGACTAGATGTCATGAGGATTCTGAGAGTCTCCAGAAGGACCTGTGGATCACTGGCCTGCAGTGCCTGCAGAGGGTCTGGGCCATTCAGGTGGTCAAACTGACAGAATACAACCAGAAGCTCTTCTGCACCTTTGCCCCTCTGCTCCCTCCACCTGCTGTGCAATGCTGCTAACCTTACTTGTGTCAAGCATTAAGCTTTTAATTTGTATTTTAATAACTGTTATGCTTATTTTAATTTCCATGGGGAGTGTGTTAATTTAGTGGAGATTTTGCTCCTCCTTTATAAATTTGCCATTAGTGCATTTTCTTAATTCGCCCATTGGAATGTCACTATGCCACCTGTGTTTATGAAGCTGACAAAGTGTATTTTAAGGGCAATTTTCTTCATGATAAATACCAATTGGCCGTTGTTTTCCATTGATTGCAATTATTTTTTATTACTTTTTTCCAGCACTTTTTTTCAAGTGTTTTCTTAGCATTTAAATTTAAGATCATTGGTCTTGCACCTGGCTCTTTCACTTCCCTTTTTTAAAGCTGGACATCCCATGTGACTCTTTTAAATAGGCATTTCCACTAGGCTTAAGAGCATTTTTTAAAATTAAGTTGTTGATTCTTTTGCTTTCTGCTTTTTTATTTCTACATAAAGAATATAATTTGTGTATGTAATAAAGTACTGCTTTATTTTTTAAATATTCATAATAAAAATGAATGGTTCATTTGAGTTGAATAATTCTACCTCCTGTCCTAAGAAAAAGAATGTAACAAGTTTGTCGCAGCTGCTGGGCAGCTGCATAGATCAAACCTTCCCTTTACTTCTGTCTTTAAAGTTACATGAGAAATAGATACAGGAATGCATTCTTTTATTTTATTTCTGGTGTCTTGAAAACATTAGAAAATCTGTATTTATTATTAAATTGAGAGGATGAAACAACTTATGGCAGCCATTTGCTTCTTACCATATTTCTACGTAGCTTTATGGTAAGAAATAAGGATAATGCAAGCAGTGAAATAAATGGATTGAGAGAGACAGGGAGATGGGCAACTTTTATTGGAGATAGTTCTGGCTATGAAACCATGTTGCTGGGGAGATAAATGACAGAGGAAGTGTTGGATTAAGCCGAGTAGGCAGCTAATTACCACGCAGTGTTTGCTCATTCTCCCATCAGTGGGAGAGAAGGGAGAATCAGAGGGCAGCAGTGAGAAAACCCATGGGTTGGGATAAGGACAGTTTATAACTTAAAAATGGAAGGAAAAACAACAAAGAAATGAGGAAAAAACCTAAACCCAAGAAAAACAAGTGATGCAAAAGAAAATAATTGTTCACCACCAACCAACTGATGCCCAGCCAGTCCCCAAGCAGTGGCAGCCACCACCATTCTCAACCCCCAGCTTTTATGGCTGAGGACGGTGCCATGTGGTATGGAATGTCACCTGGGGTCAGCTGTCCTGGCAGGGTCCCCTGCTGACCTCTTGTGCACTGCCAGCCTACGGAAAAGGCCTTGATGCTGCCTGGGTTTGCAGTAACTAAAACATCCCTGTGTTATTGACACTGTTTTAATCAGAAGTCCAAAACATAGCCCCATGCCAGCTCAGCTGAAGAAATTTAACTCCATCCTGACCAAAAAACCACCACAGGAAGTTTTGAGAAAGAATACAGAACGTTTTCTGCATTGGCAGAGTTGATAGAAAAATGTTCTATTGAAACGAACAACAGGATGTATCTGTAAGAGATGATGTTCTCAGTTTTAATGAGATTTTTTCCTGATGTTTTTTGTTGGCTTATATTTCAGAATAGATAGATTATCAAAATCTAATACTTCTATTGAATGCATAGAACAGTTTGCATAAAGCATCTTTAACCTCAATGTATGGAAGGTACTTCATTAATTGCTAGTTTCAGCATTTATGAAAGCACAGGCTTGTGTTTCTTGCTTAAAGTTGGTTTGGAATTCCAATAAAAATGTAATCTGTATGTAGGCTTCTTAATTGAGAACAGGATTATCAAATTTGAAAAGCGGAGGGATGGGAAAATGGTGGCATAGTTTCTCCTTCTACTGTAATAGGTCTGTCATCTTGTTTCCAAAGGAGTTTTGAAGAAGTCTGACGGGTGGGTTGGTTTAGGCTGCTGTGAGCTGGCCATTGCTGTGGAGTGTCGGCAAGCGTGTAAGCAGGTAAGGCTTTCACCTTACTGACTGAATCCAGACTGATTCTGCAGCTCTCTCTGGTTATGCTGAACTTAATTTCGACTTTTTTGTCACAGTCTCTACATAAAACTTGTTACTTTAAAATAATGTTGAGTGAAAGGCAACATGTGGCTGATCCTAAGCTCTTTTTTTGTAGCGTCATGTTTAGATTATAGTTACAGCCCCAAACAGATTTTTGTGCCTCTTCAAAGAGGTTTTTGTTCATCAGATGGAAGAAAGGGGTTTTTTTGATGTTAATAGAACCAGTGTTTTTGTCAAGTAACAGTTTTAAGCATAATACATAAATTTAGCAATGACCTTTTTATTAAAAATCTGTGAAGCATTTAGTTATTTTTTCCCCTAAATATGTGTTTGTGGTTTTAAAAACATCTTTAAAATCTAGGAACATATTTGTGTTTATCATCATCCTTGTAATTCATTTGTGGAGCACAGACATACTTAATATTCATGCTTGTGAATATTACCTGTGTAGTCTTAATCTTGACCAAGCAGCCTACTGCAAACTGCTGTCATAAAAAAAAAATTCTACTTTCACCCAAAAGCACAGAGTTTAAACAATGTGGCAAGAGATGAGCAGTGAGTACAGAGTAGTATGGGAGAGAGATGAGGAGTGAGTAAACAAACCGGGTACTTTCGGTCTTCTGCAAAGAAGATGTCTGTTTATTCTCAAATGCATTTTTTAGCTATGTTTTCAAATTTGTCCTAATGCTTAAGTGTCTTCCAGACCTTATAAAGACACTTCTGTTTATTGCAGTCTTATTAAATTCTATTACTTTAATCTTATGATTGTTACATCATTTCTCATTATTCTCTAAATCAGATGTTGTATTGCTTGATTGCAGACTGTTGTTTCAGAATCTTGGCTATATTTTGTGCTTTAGCAGACTCTGGTTAAAACATTTCCTATTTCTTTTCATTTATCCTAAAATCTAAATACTTGCCAAATATTAGGGATAATGGGAAATATTTGGATTTTCTTTTTGATTCTTGAAACTTGAGGGGATTTTGGAGTCATTTTGAAGGTGGTGATATAATAGGTCTGAGGTCCGACTTTACCCAAGTGTTTTAAATTACTGGAGGGGGAAGTAACATGTTAGTTGTTATTATAGTTTTGAATATCTGTCATATGAAAAAGGAGCACTAGATTTTGTATAGAATTTCTGCAACTCAGTTTGACAATAGGAACCATAGAACTGAACATACAAGAGGGAGGAGAATGGAAAGTGACACACAAGTGATAATTAGCAGGGAAAATGGGGAGATCTTTATGCTCAAGCTCTTCCATTTCTGAAATGCTTCCTGTATTCTGCAATCTGGCAAGCCTATCACAAAATCAAAGTTGCTTTGTGTGCTTCTGCTGTCAGCTAACTTGGTGCAGAAATATGAGGGTTTGGGTTGTCATTAAATGTCGTATTAACAGTCATGGCTTCTGCTTTTTTTTCTTAAAGCTTTGCATGGATTCATTAGGTTCTTAAAGGAACATTTTCCTAGATCATGAATCCATGGTTATTGCAGTTAATTTAAAAGTAGAATTGTCTTTATCTTGCAACATGATTTTATTATTTTCTACTACAAATGGAGAAATTTATCTGTCTTTCAGGCTTCTGCAAAAAATGATGTTTTAAAGGTCTGCAGGAAAGAATACGAGGTATGATTTTATGTGTCTGAATATATCTGAAAAAAATCAACCGTTTTATAAGTTCTGTAAAAAGTATCCTGTAGAAGAGGGAAAGTTCAGTCTTTTTATAGTTGTATTTCTGAATGTGCTTGTTTTCATGTGAATGTAAATTATCTCTCTATAGTTTTTATAAAAGTATAATCACCCTCTACAAAAAAGTTTTGCAAATACCTTAATTTAAATTAAAAAGTTGCAACTTTCAAAATGGATTCCCAAAAAGTTTATTTCATAGGAGTTTTGATCAAAGTCAGCATTCATTGTGATCATTTAAGTTGTCATAAACCTTTCAGCTTGGACAGTAAGAGAGTCAGTTTAAAAGTGACCTAAAGAAATAAATGCAGGAATGAATAGCCTTTTAGGTATCCTATCTGAATATAAAGAATTTCAAATGTATAATTTTTTGTAACATCAGTGAAACTGTTGATGATTGCAGTTATTTTACTGTTCTGCTCATGCAATTAATCATCAGGATATCTTCAGAAATTTGCCTTTACCTATGCTCTTTTTAACACAGTGTGTAGAAATGCTATTCTGCAAGGACTGCTTTTCTTTTGATCTTTGACTTAATTAAAAGCCAGATTCCTCCCACCCCCTTTCATCTCATTTCCTTCTGCCCTTAGTTAGGTAGTCCTGCATCAGTTCTGCTCATAATCAACAGTTCAGGATGTCAGACAATTTTCTGTTCTTCTGATTTGGGCAGAAGTGGAGCAGCTTTCCTGTTTTTTCCAGGAAGCATTAAATTACTTTTTTAAAATTTATTTTCCCTTTGGTCCTTTCATCTAAACAATCTACAGAGTATTGTTCTAGACTCTTCACTGTGGACGTTAGTGTAGGTTGAAGTTGCCATAGCTTGTTCTCTTAAAAATGCATTTTCATTTTAAGTAGTTCTGTCTCTTTTCATGCTGTAATGTGCTATACTGTCAGCATCTGCAAGCTTCTCCTCTATTATGCTGGTCTGTTTCCTTCTTTTTTTCTGGATTTCTGCATTGCTGTAGGAGGTTGGCCAGTATGGGTTGAAGGAGAACGGGAGAGGAAAGGTAAGAGAATAAAGAATGACTTCAAAATGGTCATAGTCATCTTATTTACTTTTCCAGTTTTTATCTGGAATTTTGGAAACTGGGCCTCTCACTCTTGAACAAGAGTGATCTTGCTGTTATTGTACAGAAAACCTTAATGCTTTCTATCTGTGCAAGACTAAAAGAGGAGAGGGAGAAAAATCATAGTAGAAGGAATCAGTCTTCTGGTTAAGGAAGAGGGAAAACTTTTTCTAATGAGGACTAGGTGTAGTAGATACAAGTAGTGTTTCAGGGATAGAAATTAATCTGATGTGCTAGATCTTCAGTTGTGACAGAATTTTGTATGGCAATGATTTTTTCTTATGTATCCAGGCTTACAGGTGCTCATGAAAAATAATACTTAAAATGCTCTTAAGAGGCTCATTGGTTGTATAAAATTCAAGGAAGTTATGCCTAAGATTGAAGATTCCAAATAATACTTTTGGAGGGAACCTGCAGTTTCCCACACCCTGTCATTATTTCTCATTTTATTTAAAAATAAATAAATAAATAAATAAATAAAATTGTTCTTGCTGCTTTGGTGCATGAGTCCTGCTCCCTCTGTAGTCTGTGAGTAGCTTCTGTGTCCTGTGCTGTACTTTGCATTCGGTGGAGTTGGCTGAGGAAACACTGAACTGGGGAAGGAGTGGCTACTTCAAACTGGAAGAGGTGACATGAGATCAGAAATAGCATGCGAATCACATAAGTACAATGTCATATATACTGTGTTTGCTTTTGCATTTAAGAATTCATACTTTGCTAAAAATGAGGATCCAGTTAGAAAATTAGTTTGCAGTATAGATCATAGTGCTTCGTCATCAGCTCTCAAGCTGTTGCTGAGGTATTTAATAATTAAGTGCATGACATAAAAGTAAAAACTAGATGAATTAAGGATGTAAAATATAATTCCATTTTTTGTAAACACTTTCATAGCTTACCAGCTTTCTTAACTTACTTTGCTTACTCACATAAGGATTTCCCAGAGAATTGTCACAAGCTGCTTAGAATAGTCTGCACTGTGCATAGTACACTTTTGTAATCTTTTGAGATTAAGGAAGCAGCTTAATAAGTTACCCTTCAGCCTCCCACTAAGTTAGTGAGGGTGAAGAAGGAGGTAAATCTTCAAGGGTAGGGCATAGGGTTCAGAACAGTGAAAAAAGCCAAACTCCATGCAGGAGGTGTCACCAAGTTGAGGTCACTAAGTGGAGTCTCAGGTTGTGCAGTAGCAGAATCACTTCAGCATTGATGTGTCAGCTTTTCACAAGACTATTTGAAGATGCTTTTTCTGCTGGTCGTATGTTTCTGCATTACTTTAACTGTAAATATTTATGTTTATTTTAATTTGGAGATTTTGCACATTTTAGAAGAGTGTTGGGTTGGAATAAGATATTTAGTTTTGATCAGTGCATTGAAAATGGCATATCCTGTTAAACAATTTTTATTTTCAAGTAGCACTGCATACAGAAATGAATAAATTTAACACAACCTGCACAGTATTTTTGAGTGTGACCAAAAGGTATTTTATTTGCCTTCTTTTGAAGGTTTTATTCTGATAGTCCTTTTTTCCATCTTCCGCTTCTCAGATACTCATTTTGTCGTCTTCATTTTAACTCTAGTTCTGTGCACCTCAGTTCTTTTATCTTTCACTACTTCTTCCAGCTTTCTGCTATCCTGTTCATCTTCCTCTAAAAAGAAGGTAGGTAATAGTCAAAGGAGGAAGAAGAATGAAGTGGAGACGGTATGGATTGTATGTGGGATTTTCTGATTTTCGTATTTTTAAAACTTTTGTGTAAAGTGGAGGTTCATTTTTTAAGAGACCGTATGGAATACATGCTTGGAGGAGCAACTTAAAATACTTCATTAGTCTTAAAATAAGCTGTAAAGGCTTTATTACTGTGTTTAAGATCCCTTTTCTTTCTTCTGTGCGTGGAAAGGGTAGCACTAAAGTTTCCATGCGATTGCAGCTCTTGAGTCTGTGCACTGCATATTGTGAGTTCACCTCTCTGAATATTAAGAACTCCAGTTTTTACTTCATGTGTTCTAAATAAGACATTCAAACTTCCCTAGTTAATTGGCACTGTGAGAGCTTTACTGCAGCTGAGCACTATTAATATCTCCCAAGCAGTCGAAATGCAACTGGAAATGTCACCAGTTATTTGGTCTCTGCTCTTAAAAACTACTTTTGATGCACAGTAGTGAACACTTTTGATGTCCCTGGACTGTTTAAAGGTAGTTTTGCTACCACAGATTTGAGCACTCTTTAGCCTAATCTTACTTTGTAATTTTACAGTTTTTTAAATAGAGAAACTTAAAATGGCAGTGCCTGCAGCTTCAAGTGCTTTAATGGGGATTCAGAGAAGTATTCACTCTGCTACAGTATTGGTTTGGTTTTTTTCTTCTAAGGTCGTACAATCTTGCTTTGTGCTGAGATTTTAGTGAATGCTGGCTACTAATTACCCCTGCTGAAAAATGCATTAGTCAGTTTTTAGCTCTTATCTAATTGTTTGTGTGGATTACTCCTAGACAATAGATGATAACTCAAGGAGCTGTTTAGGACTTCGTTTAGCTAAAGGTTCCTAAACAGTTTTAATGAACTGCTAAGGCACAGGACTGTGTGTGGCCTCTGGAAGTCCTGCTTAATGAATTCAGGATGGGCTCTGACCATACACTACACATTGTAGATAATGTTATTGTCATCTGCTGGTGCTTTTTGTCTCTGTTCTCTGCTGTTCAAAGAAGGTTGATAGAACACTCCATGATCTTGCCAAAATTTGGGTTCCAGTGATTTTGTACTACCTCACTGTGCAAGTGTTCTCAATTCTTTACTGGTTTACATAATTGAGGAAAATCTTGACCTTACTTGTTTATTACTGCAAGTTTTAGAAGTTTTTAACAGATTTTCACCATCATTTGACAGTTCAGCTGATTCTGCTAAACCTTAGTATGTTACCTTCTGACTTTTATTTTCTCTCAATAAATTCAAAGATTAAATAAAGTCAAGGAGAGATCAAGAGGGTTTTCTTTTCTGTGCTTAAATGCACAGAGTTAAGCATTTTACTATTGTATTTGTTAACTGTAGGTAATAATTATAAATTAAGATGGCCTTAATTGGATAGGATCTAGATTCAAATATTTGTCATGGTTAGGTTGCCCAGGACAATAGAACTGAACTTATTTTTCTGCCAAAGTTAGTAGAATATAGATACCATGATAATTTTTAGGGAGGAAAATAATTTTTTGTGGTTTTTTTGCAAAATACTCTTAATTTCTGGTGTGAAAGAACAGCTTTGCTGTCGCTTTTCATTCAAGACACAAGAGGCAGCCAGTTAGAAAAAATGTGCTTATAATATGAAAACATGCCTCACAATGCAGAGGACTTCCTCCTTCAGCAAAATGTTCTGCTCTATTTTTGTTGGGGTGCATGCATTTTTGGGTTTTGAGCCGTTACCTGCAGCTGATGAGCTCCAAAAAGAGCGAAACCAGTTAGGTCCTGCAGTACTGGCTAAAATCTTCCTTCAGGGGGGTTCTGCTGAGGAAGACTGAGCAATGTTCTCTGCTGCATAAACCTCAACAGCCTTTTTCAATTTTCATAACACCAAAAAGAAATCTTTGAGACTTTTTGCTTTAAGGTGTACGTGCTTGTGTTGCCAGCATCCACCTGCCACTTTCCACTCCTTCTGCTTGCAGTCTCGCTGGCTTTAATCACCAGGCTTGGAAACACCTGGCTTTAAAAAAAAGAGAAGTCTGAAAGATGGTATTTGTGCACAAGCAAAACAAATCATTGTGTTTGTGGTTTAGAAATTTTGATATTGCCATCTCTGTTAACTTAATTTAGTATTCAACATAAGCTAAAAATGGAGTATCATACTGTGTGTGTACACAGTATTGCCTTTGTACCATCATTTTCCCAAATCTTGATGACTTAATCATTCCTTTAAAGAGAACATACTTTTCTCCTCTTTTGGTTTTTGTGTTGATCAGCTGGTTTGGTTTTGTTTTTCCTTACCTATATCTATCTTTTATCTTTTTCTTTGTTTTCTGTCTTTCTTCACTGCCAGTTCACTCAAAAGATTCAGAAGGAACCTTGAGTGGGCAGAAAAGCTGGTGACTTCTTAAATATGAGTGCTACTTTAGTAGAGATGGACATGAACCTTATGTTCTGAAAAGAAGTTGCAGTTAGTAATTCAAATCAGACTGACTGTCTAATGCTGTTAACAGCATTATTTATGAACAGGTGATTAGACACTCATTTTTAATTTTTTTTAAAGATTCTCTCATATCCCTCAGATATGTACAGTTGCATATGTGAGGGGTATATACATGCACATAAACTGAACAGTTACCCAGACCTACACAAAAAATGAAGTCAGCACCCTCACTAGCACTGTATTCTGTGGTGGCTACAGACATTTACAGTTTTGTGAAATATGGTTTGTTGCTGTAATATCTCAGTGCAGCTGAAGTTCTTCCTATGCCTTCCTGCAACTGCCATTTTTCCACACACATTCCCTCCCCCTGCTTGCCTTACTTTCCCTCTGGCATCTGGCAGGTCCTTGTAAAAGACGCTATCTAAAAAACGCTTGTTCTGTTCTGTTCTAATGTAGTATTATACCTATTGATATTGCTGACTTAAATCCTAGGGGATGAGAAAAATGAGTTTTCAGCAGGGTTAGTGAGAAAGCTCAGGTCATTACAAAGTGATGGTGTACAGGCATATGCAAGATTATACAGCTGGGAACAGGGACAAGGTGGAAAAGAGAAGCCAGACCACCTCCTCTTAACAGAAATGTGAGGATTATTACAGCAATTCAGCAGTCTGTGGAGCTGTAGATTCAAAATACAGAAAGAAGATTTATTATCAGGTTAGGACTTCCTGCCTGTATAAAGTTGGTGTGTGAAATTGCTCTGAGAAGATAATTTTGTCTCAATTTGAGCCCTTCTTTAGAGGAGGAACTTAAGTAGACAGCATAATCTTCTCAACATTCTCCTTTCTTTTGTGTCCTCTGAGCAGGGCAAGTGGCACTAATATCCATGAACTGCTTTAGAATCACTTTTTTGTATCATTCAACTTTTAAATAACATGACAATTTTTATCTGAGTTTATTGCATTAGAGGATGATTCCAAGTATAGTTTGTGCTAACAGTTTGGTCAAGTACTTGGTATAACCATGACAGACAGACTTTAGGCTTTCCAGCAGCCTCTGCTGTCCCAATGCATTAATTAATAAAGTTACAGTGTTCATTCTATCTGGCTGGTTTGTGTGCCACCTTCCAGTGCTCCATGCAGGATGGGTGTGGAGAAGTCAAATTTCAGCAGCTTCTCAGCTTCTGAGGACAGTCAGTTTTGGGGCAGAGAGATGTTGTGTGTGGCAGGTTCCAAAGAAACCAGGTGGCCACATGGAAACAGGGCCTTTCTGGTAACCTTTGCCTGCCATCCATAGAGGAGGATATATGGTGCTACAAAAATGTCATGGGCCTTCAGGCAACAGTATAAATCTATTCTTTACAGATGTAGGATGGTGACCCCGTCTCTGTGTTCTTTTCCCATTAATTCTCTTGTCCCTCATCTGCGTTGCACAGATGGATGGGTAACAGGATTTGGTTTGTGCGTAGGAAAGAAGGGATAATCTAAAGTTCATTAGATGAAAACTTGCTGCTGGGATGAAGAATGTTGCTGCAAATTCATCTTAATCTGAGAGAAATAATGCAGTATCCATGCTTTTGGGAGAAAAGATCTGAAATACTGTAGAGGATATTTTTGGGATGAAAATAAAATGTCTGAATTGCTACTTTATGAGATTTGGGGCTTTGTTTTATGTAAGGCAGATTTCTCAGTTTTTGTGTGAGGTGTACCAATAGACCTGTGCCTTTATTTGTGATCACTAGAATCATAAATAGTTGCTGTTTGTGGAAAAATAACCTACATTTTCGAGTTAGATTTGTGTTTATTCCCTTAGGGTCTTTCGTTGCCACATCTGCCATGGCTTACCCAAGGTTTAAATTAATTTCTAAGTGTTAACAGAAGGAATTTGATGCTGCTCATTACACTATTGGGACTGTCCTGTTTAAAATCTTGTGTTCAGAAGAAAGCAAGTAAAAAATACGAATGGAAAACAAATTCCTGCACACTTAACAATATCTAAGATGGAAAAATAAAATCATCAAGTTAATTCCTAACACGTTTGTATTTTCATCTGTTTGCAGCAGTACAGATTTTCACAAAAATAGTCCAAAGATTATTTGGGATACCCACTTCTCTGCAATGCAGTGAATAACTAGTAACTAAGATAGATGAAGAATCTGGCGAACTACTGAGCTTGAACTAGCTCTGCATTTTGAGCTCTCTTCCTTGTCTTAGAGGTAGTAGCACATCTGCTGCTTTCCAGATCAGTCTGATGGTGTTTCTGTTTTCTTTTCTAGATGCTCTCTTCTGTGTGAAATAGAAATTTGTTTAATTACAGGGATAGGGGAAATGGAGATCAGGAATTTTGTGAAGATGGGGATTGTGTTTTGTCACTATATTAATGTATTTGATAATTTTTTATAATCTGGTGTTCTGACAATTGTAGAGATTAGATGTGGAGGTGGTTCAGATTTCTCTTTTTTCACAATCATATAGTTTTAAAGTCTTTGATAATTGGCAACTACATTTTGGAATTTCATTACTTCATCTTTTCATGGAGTTCCAGACAGCTTATAGGCAGTATCTAATTTTTTTAATGGGAAATGTGCTTATTCAGTATGGGGAAGACTGTGGTTGTTTTGGCAAGAGTTCAGTAGTTGTGAGGGAGGGGATTCTGCCCCTCTGCTCTGCTGAGACCCCACCTGGAGTGCCACGTCCAGGTGTGGAGCCCTCAGCATAGGAAGGATGTTGGAATGAGTCCAGAGGAGGCCACAAAGAGAGATGGAGCACCTCTCCTATGAAGACAGGCTGAGAGAGCTGGGGTTGTTCAGTCTGGAGAAGAAAAGGGTCCAGGGAGACCTTATAGCACCTTCTGGTGCCCAAAGGGGGCCTACAGGAAAGCTGGCAATAAACTTTTTGGCAGGGCTCGTTATGATAAGACAAGGGTTAATGACTGTAAACTAAAAGAGGGTAGTTTCAAACTAGATACAAAGAAGAAATTTTTTTATGATGAGCATGGCGAGGCACTGGCACAGGTTGTCCAGAGAAGTTGTGGATGCTCCATCCATGTGGGACCAGGTTGGACAGGGCTTTGAGCAACCTGATCTAGTGGAAGGTGTCCCTGCCCATGGCAGGGGGTTGTGACTAGATGAGCTTTAAGATCCCTTCCAACCCAAACCATTCCATGACTGATCTGCAGATTAGAGACCTCTGAAACAAACCAGCAGGGTGTGTGTGCTTCCCTTCTTTTGACGTTTAAGATGTACATCCCCCAGCTGTGCCTTTCAGCTGCAGTTCGAGGGAGTTGGTTGCATGCTTTAGCTTCTAAGGTATGTTGTTGTGGAGTTATTTTGTAGAGATTTACTATTTGCATGTATCCATCTGTGCAGAATTCTTTTTTTTTATATAGAATCTTTAAAATCATTGTCCTTAAAAAAATCCCAACATTTTGGGACACCTTATTATAGCAGTTCTCCGTTTCTAAGTTAGTGCAGGGAAGTCTTCCAATTTACTTGTTTGCTTGAATATTTATCTATTTTATTATGAGTGCACACAGAACTTTGGTGACCCTTGATCTTTTAATTTCCTGGTTTCAGTGTTTGTATAGTGTTTTTGTTTTAATGCAATCTAATTAAAGCAAATAATACCAAATATTTATTAGCTCATTATAACAAATGACTGGATACTTAAATATTTATTTGAAGTTTTCTGGCTTGTAACACTGCTTTTGTTTTGATTTCAGAATGCTCTCTTTAGTTGTATTAACAGAAATGAAAGTAAGTATATAATGAATAGTTTGTTTTGTTTTTCTTTTGTATCATTCATTCTTTCTCTAAAATATAAAAGATTCTGTGGGTGAACATATACACAAACACATGGATTTCAGATCCATATAAGGAAAAACCACATGAGTAAATTGTCTTACTCAAGTAATAAAGGGATTGGGCCGTTTGTATAATTAATATCAGTTTTTAATTTGTCTATCTTTATTTGTCTTTTCTGTCATCTTTTTCTTCTGCTTGTTCATTTGATGTGTACTAAGTAGCAAAATTAAATGCGTCGTTGAAATTTTGAAGAACCATGCAAGTGTGTTGTTGCCTGATATCTGTTTATATAAAATGAAATCAGTGTCTCAGAATTAATTCTAGTAGAAGTTGTTCTCAAGAACTACTATATGTATTTAACAACATAGCAAAAATGGGTGAATCACAATACCATCTCTCTGGGGTTTTTGAATGATACTACTCTCATATTTGTTTGTTTATTAGTAGTATTTCTCTAATAATTCAATTACTGGACACGTCTGGTGACCTAAAATAAGAACAAAGCAGCTGAAAATGAGATTCAGCTGGCCTGCTCATGTCTTGAACTTGAGTTCAAGGCGGCTTTAGTACTGACTTTTTTCTCCTGCCAGACAAACAAATGTAGTTTGGCTAGTTACAGATATTTCCAGTCATTCTGTAGACAGAGATATTTCAATAGAGCATAGAATTTCTTCTTCTTTTTTTTTTTTTTTTTTTTCTTT
>VZTG01005007.1:0-32777 GCA_013397845.1 Melanocharis versteri | reverse complement strand
TTTTTTTTTTTTTTTGTTTCCTTGAGCATCCTTGTGTGTTGTACAGACATGCTCATCTCTTCATTTCTCAGCGCAGGGACCCACAGATTTTCTGTTGTTTGTTTGTTTGCTTCCCCAGTGGGGTCAGTCTGTTGCAGCTACGCAGGTCATCATACCAACTGCCGGGAGTATTGCCAAGCAATTTTTCGGACAGACTCCTCTCCTGGTCCTTCACAAATCAAAGCAGTTGAAAATTACTGTGCATCTATTAGCCCTCAGCTTATACACTGCGTGAATAACTACACACAGTCATATCCAATGAGGAACCCTACAGACAGTAAGTATAAATAAATCTTTCTTTACTGAAAGTTATAGAAGATACAGAAAATGTACTTCATGTACGTATTATATAAAATGTGTTATTGTAGAAGTCTATTGTATAAATTGTATTACTGTAATTATATGAATTTATATAACAATAACTTTTGGGTCTAGGTGCATTATTATTTACTTTTCATTTTTATGTATTGGTTTTGTAGTTTTTTTCCAGAGTTAATTCTGTATGTATGTAGGAGAAGCAATGTTATTTGAGATTCTTTGGAGGAGGAGAAGGCTCCTTACAGCACTTTTATTTCTCAAGGCTGTTATGTTGTGCATCTTCAATGCTGTTTTGTGCTTGACCGTTAACTATTTTAACAGGTTTGTATTGCTGTGATAGAGCAGAAGACTATGCGTGTCAGACTGCTTGTAAAAGAATTCTAATGTCAATGAAAACAGAGCTTGAAATTGTTGATGGACTTATAGAAGGCTGTAAAACCATGCCTCTCCCTCAGGACCCACTTTGGCAATGTTTTCTTGAGAGTTCAAGATCTGTTCACCCAGGAGTCACTGTGCACCCCCCACCTTCAACAGGCCTCGATGGAGCTAAGCTCCATTGCTGTTCTAAAGCAAATTCTTCCACATGTAGGTCAGTATCTCTCTAACCTCATTTCCAGTTGTGAAAGTGCTTAAGAATTTGTCTTGTTTCCGGCCTTTGCCTGAATCTTGCTGTGTACATCAAATAGAAAGTTCTGGAATTCTCAGGAAAAATACAGGTTTAGATAATCAGATAGTTATCTGTTTGGTAATCTATTCTGTCCAATACTTTGCATCTCAAAACATACTGTTTTGTAAGAGGAATCGACCTTTTCTCACATTTAGCACTGGCTTATTATAGCAGACACAGTAAGTTAATGAAACCTGTACCATAGGTGTGGTCATAATAGCCAATATTGCAGCCTCTGGTTAAGAGGTCTTAACGAGATGCTGAAGAGAGACAAGAGGACAATGAACTCCACAAACTCTCAAGTGCCTGGTTGCTTCATGTGAAAACCTTAGCAGTATTCGTTTCTAGATGCTCTTCTGGTTTTTGTCAGTGAAAAATAACTTAGATTATTTAGTAATTAAATAAGGGAACTTACTATTCTGACATTTAGAAAAACAAAGGTTTTCAGCAAATTGTTGCATGCTTGCAAATTATTGAGGCATTTTTAGTCTAGGGTGGTTTTCTGTCCACTTTAAAAATAGATGATGATTGCATTTTAAATGCATCAATGTGTCTAAATAAGTTGCAAACATTTTTGAGCTGTTACTTCCTTTTATATCAAAGTTTCCAGTAACAACAGCTCCTGAATGCAGCAGGATCTTTAATGAGTTTAGTACTTGAGCCCTGGAGTTACGTTATTTCTTAGAACGTTGTAGCATATGATAGTTGATAAAATATCTTTGAGTTCCTTGCTTTGGCAATGAGTTGTAAAAATGGATCCTCTTCTATCAAGTTTTCAATAGGCAGGAGATCTAACAGTACAGTGGAGTTCCATACCTCGGGGTGGGAACAGTTGTAGTTTGTCGGACATTGCTGTGAACAAAGTGAGCTGGGTATTGCTGACACCGGGAAACATCTCAAACAAAAGCAGCAAACAGTATCCCTGTTTCAAACATCAGGGCAAAAGAAGGAATGCATTTTGCTTGACAGTCATTTCTGTAGGAGGAGGAAGTGGGATTTGAAGCTGAAGGATGGGATTAGAAGTTGTTCATTGTGATGTCAACTTAGATTTTCTACCAGTAAAATTAGCTGGGATAGTTTTCATCTTGAAGTTGTAAGTTCAGGTTTCCAGCTGTTACATTTTTATTGGATATTGCAGTTTTATATCCTGAAGTCTTTCAGTCTCACTAGCTTAAAGATGTGCTGACGTTCTTAAGCAAAATGGGTTATTTGCTTTGAGCACTACATTTGGGTCTTCTTGCAGATTCTGTGGGCTCTAACACAATCCTCTGTGGTGAGTGGAGGCTGTTGTGAGCAGCAAAGAAGTGTTGGGCTATATCTGAAGGGCTGTTGTTATTTTAATTTTATTTTCTTCATCTCGTTTTTTGGTTGTTGTTTTCAGAGAGCTCTGCACTAAACTTTATAGCACGAGCTGGGGCAATTCACAGAGCTGGCAAGAATTTGATCGTTTTTGTGAGTATAATGCAGTTGAAGTTTCCATGTTGACCTGTTTAGCAGATGTACGAGAACCTTGTCAGCTGGGCTGTAGAAATCTTACTTACTGCACTAATTTTAATAACAGGTAGGAGAGAGACACTGAATATTTTATAAAGGAATTCCTATGCTTTGATTTAAAAAATAAAATGAAATGTTTTTCAGACTTATTTTGAGATTGTATGTAGCTTTCTGCAAATATGGTTTTAGTTAATTTGAAAATCAGTAGTTTTCCTTTAGAATAAACTTTTGGAAATGTATTTAGCAATAGGTACAACAAAACCTACAAGAATAAAAGTTAACCCATGAACTTGTAAAATGTCACAGTGTATTACCTCTGCATATTCTCTGTCTTACTGCATAGACAAGTAAGTCATGGTTACTGGAATGTTGTATATTATAACTAAGGTAAAAGTGTTTGTTAAATTTACATATTATTCATTTTCAAAATTCTTTTTTTGCAGAGATCTTTCTGTGGGTTTGTACTCTATAGGACAAAATTATTTAAAAGGGGTGTCTGAAAGTAATTGCAAGGTTACAGTTGGAGTTTTAAAAAAATCTAAATTTTATTAGCTATTGGAGATCACTGGCTTTTTGTTCTTTTCAAAGAGTATGTAGTGGCTGAGTGTTATATGAGTAGTAGAATCCCAAGCCTGGCTAAATATAAATGATAAATCAACTTGCATTAGTGATTCACCAAGAAATGTTTACATAGATATTTGGTTTATCTAAGATACTTGCCCTTTAGTCAACTTCAGGTAAGAAATATTAGAGTGATATTTGATCTAAGAGATAAAGATGAGAAGGGAGTTTCAGCCTTGAGGCTTAAAGAGCTTGTCTTCCTTAAAGACAGATTTCAAATCGATCCTGATCTTGCTTAACTGTGAGAGGGATTAATTTCTTGTAAACCACAACACGCAAGCCATATGAAGGATGTAGAATTCTTGGGGTGAAAAGGGAAAATGTGTGGTGCTTTCTTTTTCTTCTGTACATGTTATATCTTATCTTCTCCTTTTAAGACCAACAGAACTTTTTAGAAGCTGCAATACTCAGTCAGACCAGGGAGCCATGAATGACATGAAGCTGTGGGAAAAAGGGAGTATTAAGATGCCGTTCATAAATATTCCTGTGCTTGATATTAAAAAATGCCAACCAGAAATGTGGAAGGCAATTGCCTGCTCCCTGCAGATTAAACCTTGTCACAGCAAATCTAGAGGAAGTATTATCTGCAAGTAAGTACTGGAGGGAAAACAAAAACCAGTCTAGAGGTTTTACTAAGGATTTTAATGAAAACTAAAAAGCTGTAGGACTGTGTTTGCTATGTTAGGAAAACATGGCAAGGCAAACATGGAAGGAATATGAAATAGCATGGTTGCCATTGCTTGAATCTCCATCACTCTAAATTAAGATATTTGCCTGTTAATGAGATGGATGTATATGCTTGCATTGTAAAGTGAAAGAAAAAAGAGAAGGGTTTTTTTGGCTCTCTGTGGTGTCTTAAGCCTTTCCTCTTTTTTGGTTTTGGGATCTCCTGATGACTTTCAGCTGACAGAAAGGTCTGAAAAAAATAAGGTTGTTTTTCTTTTTAGATAAGTTTTGAAAGTAGGTGATTGGGTAGAAAAAAGAGCAGTTAATAGTGCCGGTAGTGAGGTGGAGTTCAACCCATATTAGACATAGTAAATCAAGGAAATGCTTGGTCTTGGAAGATACATGCATGTGATGCCAGAGAAAATGAAGATCACCAAGCCCGAAGTCAAAGAGGAGTAGAGTAAGCAGTAGTTTCTGTCTTTGTGTCACAAATTTGTTCCTCTCTCCTTTGTAAACTATAGCACATATATATAAACACTCTGCTCTGAGGCAGGTTGGGAAAGTTGTGGATTCAGGGAAGGGAATAACATAGAAAGAAATCTTTTTCATACAAGACATTTTTTCTTCAAGTAGTCTTCAAGAAATTCTGTCTCTTTATTTACCTGTAGGTCAGATTGTGTGGAAATACTGAAAAAGTGTGGAGATCATAATAAATTCCCTGAAGGCCACTCAGCTGAGAGTATTTGTGAGCTCTTATCTCCAACAGACGACTTGGAGAGCTGTATACCCTTGGATACTTACCTGAGTAAGTACTAACATACCTATGCAGCAAAATTAGAAACCAGGATACTTTGAATGCTTGTCATTACTTTTAATAATCTTCTTCTTTTTTTTTTTTTTAATAAAATTGTATTGAATTTGAGACATTTTATTTAGTGTCTTAGAGAAAATTTGAATTTTCAAGTTGCCACAGTTCATTGCCTCTATTCCTTCTTGTATTGGGCAGACAAGATAGAGGAAATATATTTTGCATGTGAAGGATCATCTGGGTCATTATTTCCAGGACTGAGGATTAAACTGTTGAAATAAGTTAACTCCCTGGTCATAGCAAGTTTCTACATCTATAATTAAAGTAAAAAAAATTCCACAGAATTGTCAAAAGTATGATTTTATTGGACATAAGAAATGCCATGCTTTGCTGAAGAAAAATAAAGCTCATTTAAATCAGTATAGATGATGTATATTCTATTTTTAGGCCCAAGTTCTTTAGGCAACATTGTAGAAGATGTTACACATCCATGTAATCCAAACCCATGTGCAGCTAATCAGCTATGTGAAGTAAATAGAAAAGGATGTCAATCTGGAGAGCTGTGTCTTCCGTATTTGTGTGTGCCAGGTGAGGTTTTTTGGGCTTCTCTTTACTGAATTTTGCTGATTAAACATGTTACTGAATTGTTGTTGAAGGTTTTAATGTGAATTGCTGTGCCACCCAGCTGGCACCTGAGTACCACACAGCCGCTCGCTCACTTTCCCCTCCTGCCTGGGGAGGAACAGTTCAGTCATTGAAATAAAGTTAATAATAATAATAATAATAATAATTGTGATGGTGCTGATGATGAAAAGGGAGACAACAAAAAGAGAGGAATAAAACTCAAGGGAACCTGCACCTCACCAGAAGGACATTCATGGTCGTTTGGGAACTGCTTTTTTAGAACACTGGTGTTGCCTAACCTCTGCACCATGTGTGAATGTGAGCTGACTGGGGAGAGAGCCTCATGCAGAATAAGTTTCGGGTACCTAATGTTGAAATGGCAGAGTTGGGTGGTGTCAGTAACAAGGATCAAACCTACCAAAGGAGGTGTGAGACTCTGCAATGTCCAGCTTCTGCAGCCCCTGCATTGTTTTGCCCTAGGCACTGGTAGTTTTTCCCGTTTCTTTGAAGCAGAAGGTGTCACTCAGTGACACGAGGGGTCAGCTGTGGTTCTTGAAGCAGAGCAGAAGTGTGCATTTGGTGATCACTTGAACACGTGTGTGACTGAGCCAGTGAGATCAACACTGATTTTTACACTGAATGTGCAGAGCAGCCTCCTTTCTAGAGGAGGTGATAGAGAACATTGCCACAGCTGTCTCACATCAGTTCCCTGAGCCTCTTTTCTTCCAGCAGTTCTGTGGCTGATCAGCAGTTTCCCCAGAGGAAAGGTGGATTTTGCTTCACTCATACATTTGCTCTACTTGTGCTCTTTTGAAAGTGAGGATAGACTTCATCTCATTCTTTGTGTGAGCCTAGGGTCATTGTTTAGGTTACGCTTCTATGACCCTTACAAAATATTTTTGTTTTCCTGGAAAGCTGAGCCTTATTACTATAGAGGCTGTATTGCCTTCACTTGCTGCAAAAGTCATTCAAAGTAATCTGAAAACAAGCTCACACAGAACTTTTGAAGAGACAATTTGCTTCCTCTGAAGGCTGGAAAGTGACTTTAATGTTTTAAATCAGTCTTTTCATTGGCAGAAAGTTTCAGGGGGTTTGTTGCAGTTCACCACTTATTATTCACAGGTTATTTCAATCTGCTATTTCTTTTATTATTTTTCCTTGCAATTTTTAAAACCATTTTCTTTTCTTTTCCGTTCGTTATTTTTAAATCCACTTTTTCTGCTTTTTCTCCTTATCTTCCATCTTCACATCTGCTTGTAAGAATCCTTCAGTGTTCACTTAAGAGGTACAAGTAGGGAAGAAAGGCACAATAAAATATGTGAGAGAGGGGAAATGACTGGACTTTGCTTGGGAGACCCTTTAATTCAAATCCTGTATTGGAGAGAGTGAAGCATGTGTAGTATTAGTCATACAACATGTTTCATACTACTACAGAGCTGGAAAATTAAAATAGTTGCAAATTATTGGAACTTCAAGTCTGTTTCTCAAAAGTAACGTCTGTAGGGGTACTTCAGAACATTGTCTCAAGCAAGTATCTTCTATTTTTGCTACTTGTTGCCTCGGTGAAATGGGTGAAATTGTTCTAAGGGCAAGACTAAGGCTGCTCAAGAACACCTAATGTTTTTTGCAAGTCAGAGTAGTAATTAATTTCAGTAGTGGCACTTGCCCACGTGTTTTCTACTTATGAGCTAAAATTTTTCCTTGTATGCAGGCTGCAAACTGGGAGAAGCCTCCGATTTTATTGTCCGTCAAGGTACGCTTATCCAAGTTCCATCCTCAGCTGGTGATGTTGGGTGTTACAAGATTTGTACCTGTGGACACAGTGGATTGCTGGAGAACTGCATGGAAATGCATTGTGTTGACCTCCAGAAATCATGCATTGTTGGAGGACAAAGGAAAAGTAAGTAACAGAGCAGTGATGTATCCAGCACCTGCTCCTTACCTAAGGAATTTTGAGCTACATGAGAAGACACAGAGGATCTGAATTCAGAGTTTATCAGAAAATACAAAAGCTGATGATTGCATCCTTGTATTTAATACTGGGTTATGTCTTACATATGCTGTAGGATTCCATTGTTGAAATCAGTACTGAACTGTGTCTGTCTCAATCACAGTCCTATGTGAAAGTTGTTCTCAGTACACCATTTCTTTTTAGCATGAGCTGGTTTCTTTGCTAGCTCCAAATGGTTTTGGGGGGTTGTTTTGGATTTGTTGGGGGTTTTTTCCTTCCTTCCAGTGGCTTGTGGCATCTGGACCCATGAACTCCCAACACTCCAGTAGTTGGCACAAAGACCTCTTACCCTACTTATTCATTTATCCAGCTTAAGGTTTGTTAGTACTCATGCACATATCCAAAGTAGGAAGCACACACCTTACAAAAAAATAGGATTGGATAAAAATATGGATAGGTTGTGGTGATCAAGTGAGAAAGGCAGACTGTCCAGCTACCTGTCTACTTTTTCCCCTCTTCCCTTTGCTTTCCCATACATCTTCCTGATTGATTTATCTTAATTCTTCCTTTTCCTTATCTTTGGCCCTTCCACTAAACATCCCCTAATAAGTTTTGCACAATCTCAACATTAAATAAGAATTATAGTTTAAGATATTCATCGACGGGGCTAACATATGCCCAAAAATAAACATGTAAGCAAATGTATGATGATGATAAAGGTGTATTGAACACTGTCATTCTTTAAAGGCTTCCTCACCATGGCAGCTCTCTGTTGAAAGTTTAAATTGGCATGGGTAACAAGGATTAATTGGGTTTTACCTAACCTGACAGTCAAAGGAGTTCAAGAAGATGTGACAATCTTCTTAGAAGATTGTATTGATTTATTTTCAGATTTACTCTTTGCTTGAGAGCTTTAAACGTGTATTTTTATCATGCAAACTGGCATTATAATCTTGGAAAATGAAAACAAATAATAAGCTTCTACTAAGGTAGAGGAAAACTTACGAAAGGTCTTGAATATAAAATGGAGTCTGTGCTGAGCTGTGACCTGTCTGAAGTTGGTGTCTTTGAATCAGCAAGCAAGAGATTTTCTGCTAGTGAGCAGTTTCATATTTCAGCAGTGGACATTGCTTAGTGTGTAAATCAGCCCTTTTAAACTACTGTCAAACTGTTGTCCAGGCAGAGCTAAAGCAAGTTAAAGATACCTCATGAGTCCAAAGTAACTTTTTTTTACCATAAGAGTTATTTTCACACTAAGTAAAACTTAAGAAGCAAGGCACTTGTAGTTTCATTTGTCACAAACATAATTTTCAGATTGTGAACCAAACCCTAGATCATGAAAGAGCAGGTAATTGGGATATTTCTTTCTCACAAAATATACCAAATAGAGCTAAATAATCAATTGTACAATTATTTTCATCACTCAGGAAAGTCTGCCTGCAATATTCCATGGAATGGAATGGGGATTTTTGGAATCTGTTTTTTGTTGTTGTTTTTCCAAAGAAGATAAAAGTCAGCCAAACATACTAAAACTCCTAAAACTTTTCTTTTTTTCTTTTCTTTTCTTTTCTTTTTTTTCAAAATTGGTACTATTTATTCATGGAAGCAGAACTCTGAAAACATCTTAACAATATATTTGATGGACTGTTGTAGAAAGTATCTGGTGGAAGTAGAAAGTAGATACTTTTAAGATACAGTTGTTAGCAAATACAGTATTTAAATGGCAATTGTAATGTTTTATGGACCATTCTATCCAAGGAAACTTGCAATTTTTCAGATTACTGGTGAAAATAATCACAAAAATGTCTGACACTGTATTTGTATTTTATGGTTGCACAGTGTACAGCCCTCACTTGTTCTGGTAACCATAACAATATGTGTAGCTGTAGGTTTTCAGTAAGTGCTGTCCATTTAAAAACAAACAAACAAACTACCCCAACCCCAAAACCAGACAGCTTCCTCTCTTTTGCCATAGTGACTCATGAAGTGTTTGTGGTGATTAAGACTCCAGGTATTATGTAATAAAAGATAAAAGTTACTAGGTTCCAAATTTGTTAGATGACGCATTGAAAACAAAGAATTAAAAGTTTATAGTCACCATGTAAATATTTTGCCGTAACTACATTTAATTGGTTATATGTCAGTTTTAAAAAGCCAGGGTTCAGACATAAAATCTGAACTGTGTTTTTTAAAACCATTCTCTATAAAGAAAACAACCCTGAATGTTTTAAATGATGCTGGGTTTTTTGTGTTGTGAGTTGACTCCAGCTAATGAAATGATTACTGATGAGGACAGGTTGCTGTGTGCACTCTTTAACAGTGAAAGACAATAGCCTTGCAAAGTTTTCAGGTGGATCCTAAGTCAGGCACTCTGAAGAATCACCTGTGATCCTGGGTTTGGCATTACCTTCTAACCTTTTCTTCTTCCCTGCTGCAGATTCCTTGGTGCTTTGAGTAGTACTGTGGTGTCAAGAGAGCTTTTTGTGCTCCAGAGGCTTTCCCTCCCACCCCCTCTTGTTCTGCCCTCATTTGTCTCTGAGCACCTCTTCTGAATTGCTCCAGTGCTGAGGGGTTTCCTTGTGCCTATGTAATATTTTCTTTAGAATTCTAATTCCCAATCTCAATGCTTTGAAAAGAGATTAGAGAGAATTACCTTATTTTGTAAGGCACAATTCCTATTACCTTCTCCTCAAGAGCTGTGTATTTGTTGGTAGTCTTTGATCATCAGTTTGGTTATGGATAGATCAGTCTGTCGTCAACATGAATTGATTTTATACAAAATGTACATCACAGTGAAGGGCAGTCATATGGACAGTTCAGAAAACCAAACTGAAGTTGGTAAATAGAAGAAAAATCCCCTAAGTTTGCAGTTTGATTCTCAGATTCGAGTGTGAAAACATTACTGACTTATAAAATACATTCCAATCCAATGAAGGTTGGAATGAAGCATTGGCAATTTACCTCTTGACAAACACAAATGAGTTGTGCTTTATGTGTGAGACTATGTCTAAAAGTTCACCAGTCTTACGTAAATTTAATTTAGGAGACGAATGTGTCTTTACAAAAGCTTTACCTTTAAGAAAAAATGAAACTTGCTAGCCAGAATTTATTGTTCTTAAAAAAAACAGAAAACCTAATTTATTCAGGCTTTGAAAGGACAAAGTGCTTGCTTCCCTGGTTAACTAATTAATTAAAACCACATGTGAACAGACTTTTCCTTTAAGTGAAAAAAGCAAAACTTGAAATCTATAAAAAAAAAAGGATGGAAATTTCAATTTTAATAAGGGAAATCACAGAAACAATTAATGAGAATGTAATTTCTATGTAGTGCATATGAATATGTAGTCTTCTGGTATATTTGCATTAATTGTATGCATTTACTTAATTTATTTTAAGGCCATGGAACATCCTTTAATATAGATTGCAATGTCTGTTCCTGTTTTGCTGGAAACTTGATTTGTTCTACACGTCAGTGTCTAACTGAGCACAGCTCAGAGGATGAACGTCGGAAGTTTACAGGTAACTTTCCAAACCATGAAAACTGTAAGTTGAGTATTTTTAGAGCAGGGATTATGAACTAAATTCTTTCTACAGTGTTAATTGAAAACACCCAATAATTTGTTGTTACTATGTTTTTTTAACTCTTTTTCTGATGTCCAACCTGCACTGAAGGAAAAGCACATAGTTTAAAAAAGAAAATCAATACCGAAAAATAAAACTTCTAGTAATATGTAAAAACAAGTAGAGACAGGGTGCACTGGGGATGAGAGATAAAGAGTTTAGGGAAAAAAAGAGAAAGCTGAGTAGAATGAGTAAAGAGGCAGGACGCAAACTTCCCTTCCTGCTCCTTGTAAGTGCCTGTGTGCTCCAGCATTGCTAAATGACAGGTGGGAGGAAAGGGCTGAGGGCAGAGATGCCTCAGCGACCCCTTGTGTATCTTGTGTCGTAGAAAATGAGTGTGCACCCACTCCCTGTTCTGTGTTGCTCTTGCAGGTTTGCCCTGTAACTGTGTGGACCAGTTTGTCCCAGTCTGCGGCCGGAACGGGCGCACGTATCCCAGCGCGTGCATAGCTCGCTGCGTTGGGCTCCAGGACAACCAGTTTGAATTTGGATCGTGTATTTCCAAGGATCCTTGCGACCCAAACCCTTGTAATAAAAATCAAAGGTAAAAGCAGGATATGTTTTGAAGCTTTTCTTTGGCTTCATCCACTCATAAAGCAGATTTACATGTTCTTTGAACGTGTTGTATATTGTAGTAACATTCTACTTTGGGGCTATCCCAATAAAAATAACTGTTTGAAGTAGCTGCTTTTTATTTATCATAGTCAGTAATATTGGACTGTAATAACTGCCAGTTTTTGGTTCCATTTTTGTAGTGCTATGTCAATTAAATTCATTATGCAGATCTCAGTTTAGCAATAAAAGAGACTTCATGTACACTTTCAAAAGTGGGAGAATCAGATTTTGTCAAAATGGCAATAACTGTCATTTTACTACTTTGTTTCACACCTTCTTTTACTAGTTTACAAAAAAGACCCACATCTGAATTCAAGACTTGGAGTCAGTCTTGCTTATTCAGTCAATAATCTGTGCTTTTTGCCTCTAAAATAGGAAAATATCAATCACCCTTTTTTTCCTTAGACTGAAATCTTGTGAAAACTATGTCTGTACAATCTCTGGCTTTTCAATATCAAGAAAAGCAAAATCTGCATAGACAAATATATTAAAACAAAAATATGCTTTGTACTAGTGTCAGGCGAAAAAAAATCTGACCTTTCTTACAGAGATCAAAGTCTGTGGCTCACAATATTGGTCTCTGTCTTCAGTTTTCTCAGTGTTGTGCAATACTGCAGTCTCCTTTGAATTAGTGCATTTTTCTGTTTTGAAAGAAAGCCATCAAAATAAGTTGTGTAATATTGTGCTTTCATGAAAGCTGATTGTTGCAATTTTAGGGATTTTTCCTTTTTCTGCACTTAAAATGCCATGATGCAGAAAAATACTTAGAAAACACAGTCGTTTTGTAGCTGTAACAGCCATTATGGCATTCAAAACTGGAATTTCAAAGCTGCATTGTGGATAAATATTTTTTACTTTTTATGGTTGAAATTTGGAGAGTACAGAGAGGCTTTCCAGTTTTTCAAAGTACCATTATGCTGAGAAGCTCAACTTGTAGTTTCAGTAAAGGACTGTACACAATACATTTTCCTGGGTCGGTTTGATAAATGTAGCTCAAACTGAACATGCTCATCTGAAAATGCCCCTGATGCACTTGGAATCTGTTTAGGATCTTACATTCTGCTTGTGAAGTGTTTGAATCTCAGAATTTCCGAGCCTTCCCTAATATCAAAGGCACGTCTGTAATGCATGGGAGCGCAGCACTCAGAGAGAATAAGGACATATTGTGCACAGTCCAGTGGTGGCAGCACTGCTGTCCTTTATAGAAGGAGGGGGCTGTCCAAAGAGGCCGTGAGACCTTTCATCAGCCTGTTCAGCAGACTGCATTGGCTGGCATTTCTCTAGCAGAGGGGTGCCTTGCAGGGCCTATGCCAAATGTGCTGCAGATAAGATCATGGAAGGTGCATGTTCAATACAAAGGTGGAAGAATTTCTGCTGTTTATCTGTACTTGTCTGTGAAGGCTGCTAAGGAATGGATGCCAAGAAAGTGTAAATACGAGATTTTTCTGTTCGTTTGCAGTCATCCTCTAGATGGGATGTTGTACAGTATTCTTAACCTACAAAGCTAGAATCCAATTAGATATTTGTCATTGAAACCACATCATCTTGTAGGTGTTGTTTTCACCCCTTTTTCAGAGAAGGGTGAGACTAGACTTCTGCAATACAATCTTTTCCTCTTGCTCACTGTTTCCATGTTTTCTCTAGCCTAGCTGTTCTTAAATATTCATTTACAAAATGAAGTATGGGAGTAGGGGAGAAGTTTGTCCAAGCCTTTTTCAATAATCCATTGAAAAATACTTGGTAAAAGATAAATGTTGGAGGAAACTCTAGTTGTGTTGACATATATTGAGTAAACGTGGTGCGAAACTGTTCCAGGTTTGTGATGAGACCTGAAATGGGCTATTCAGAGTGTTTTATTACTTGTATTTCCTGAAGCTCTGCTGAATCACAGATAGCTCTAAAGCACTGGAGAAAATTTCACTGAAAATATTTTCCCTGAATATTTTGTGACTTAAAAAAAATAAATCCCCTGACATGCTATGCAATTATTATGACTTTCTGCAGGTGCATACCAAAGAAACAAGTTTGCTTGACCAGTTTTGAGAAGTTCGAATGCAGCCAGCATGAATGTGTGCCAAGGCAGTTAAATTGTGACCAGACACGGGATCCTGTTTGTGACACAGACAATGTGGAATACACTAACTTGTGTACTTTGTACCAAAAAGGAAAAAGTTTAGCATACCGAGGACCATGCCAGGTAAAAAGTGGTTCTAGCAATAAGTATCAAATCTTCTTTGTTCCTTGGTGTTCAACTTAACAATTTTCATTTCTATTTTTTTTATATTGTTTGTTTATTTGGGTCTTTTTAAATTATTCTGTTTGGGGTTTATAGCTTATAAAATGTTCTAATAGAAAGTAGGAATTAAAAAATTTAATTTTAACTAGTAAAAAAATACTCTCACAATCTTCAGAATTTTGTCAAGTGTTTCTCTGCTTTAGTCAACAGTTGTCTCAAAACCAATCAAAACCTCTACTTATGCTTTCTTGGGGGTAATACTCTTGATATTTATATCATCCTATATATGCTATTAAAGCTGGCACTAAGATGTGTTTGCAGTAATTAGTGCAGTTCCTTAATTACTTAAATGCTAATTCTTACCAATTTTAACTTGTCTAAATATAAAATAATGCCCAGTCATAGAAAGTCTTCAGCTTTTTGTGTGATTGTGCCCCAGGTTTACCAAGTTCATTGCTCAGGATCTATTTACAGATGAGGCAGTCTGTAATACTTTTCTAATTAGTCTGCATTGGATTAGTCTTCATATTAATCTTTGAGAAGGATTAGGATTAGGATTAGGTTTAGTTTTTCCATCCCACCACTCTCTACAGTGGTGTTAGACAAAATACTTCTGTCACCTTACAATAACACATACACAAATATGTAATACAGGTAAATAAGTGATATATAAAAATATATACGTTTAATTGTACATTTCTCAGACTGCCACCTTCTTGAAGTACTTACCCTTTTCATATATGGCCCATTCATAAACTGGCAGGTTATTTCCTCTGGATTTCCTACCTTTTCAAACGTTTGACAGTATTGGCAGTGAATTCCCACCAGCTCTGGTTTTCCTGGTGTTGACGCTGCTCTGAAGTTGGTGCAGCAGGGCTGAGTTGACGTTGCAGGCGTTGCTGTGTGTTCCAGCCGTTCTGCAGGGCGGCGGAGCCCGTGTGCGGGCACGACGGGGAGACCTACGGCAGCGTCTGCGCTGCCTACGCCGGCCGCGTGGCCGTGGACTACCAGGGGCCCTGCCAGGCCGTGGGCGCACTCTCCGACCACGGCTTCCACTCTGAGTGCGCCTTTGTGAAGTGTCCCCAGCTCTCTGCCGCGGGCTGCAAGCCGGTCATTGCGCCAGGTGGGGAGTTCGCTGCAGAGGGGGGAGAGTCTGCAGGCTCTGGGGTGATATTTGGAACAAATGTTACGTTAAGAGAAAGCATGAATAGTGACTCTACTTAGGGCTAGAACAAGCCAGTATCAGGACTGAGATGAGTAAACCTGAATTGGAAAGGCCTTGGCTTTAGGAGTCGTGCTCCTTCAGTCTTTAGAGACTGGCAGCTGGGATGGGTTTGGGAGAAACAAATGAGGTCTGTGGTGTCCAGGGTAGGATGCCTCCCGGAATCCGGTGAGTAATTTTTCGGAAGTGGCAGCACAGATACCACAGTGGAATGCTGAGCTGTCATCGGCATAGGGTTCCCAGAAGGGCAAAGACAGTATTTAATTAGAAGACAGAGTAAAATACCATATGTATTCACAGTGCTGTGGAAGACAGCAGGAGTAGTTTTGCAGTGTGCTGGTTTGAACCAGTTTTTTACTGTTTTCACAAGTGCTTCCTTTATGAAACAACAACTAATCACAGGTAATACACAGAGCAAGGAAAGCTCTGTTCTTAAAATGAAAGAGTTTTATTCATTTTTTCCAGTTCTCGCCCCCTTTGAAAAAGGGTCTTCATGCTTTGTAATAACATTTAGTACTGTAAATGTCACTCTGTGAATGTGAATTCGTAAAAGTTGGAGAGTGAATTTAATACACAGGCATGGATAGAAAGTTGAAATATTATCCCTTTGGTTTCTGACGTGGTGAGGAAAAACAGTAGGAGAAATGTGACATCTGTCAGACAAGCACCTTTTCTCCCTTGTTATCTAAAGATTCTAAGCTCCAACATGGTGTAACTGCAGAAATTAATCTTTGCAATGTGCATAAATGCTTCTGTCATGTCTTAGCTGTATCAGCTCTTGAAATCTATCATTTCTGTCATTGACATGCATGCATCCACACAAAATCTTGGCTTGTGGTACATACAGTGCCTCCAGTTTTTAGCTTACACTAATGAAGGATCTTAAAACAAATGAAAATTCATCTTGGTGCTTCATGCTGTTAGTAGTAAATGGGTGTTGAATGGTGACTGATTTTGCATGATAAATGTTTTCAATATTAAAAAAATATTAGAAATGTGCAATTCTGCTGTCAAATTGAAACATTTACTTTGCTTTGGTAGTTTTGCTATTTTCATTCTCAGTTAATATTCAGATTTTGATTCCTGCTTACTTAGAAGTGAAAAGACTGCTTGTTTCTTTTTACTGAGATTTCTTTAATTCACATAGGAGCCTGCTGTCCACTATGTGCTGGAATGCTGAGAATCTTATATGACAAAGACAAGCTGGATAATTTTGCAAGGGTAAGCAGTTTAATCATGCCTAATGTTAAACGGTATATGAAAAGTCAAGTTACTGTGCACTTCCTCCTGAAAGGCTAACATGTTATAAAAGCCATTATTTTTCAGTTGTTATTTGTGATTGTTGGGTATTTTTTTTCCTTATACTGCTTATACTTACCTTTATTTCTTTATCTGAGACATAAATTGAATTAAAACACAAAGCAAAACAGAATTAGAGTAGGCACTAACAAGAAGACTCAGGTTTGCAGTTTATATGACTTTTAATAGTGCAGACAAATTATATGGGAACAGCATCTATGATTCTACTGCTTTCCTGTCAGAGATTTTGTGTTTGTAGGTGCTCTGTGTGTGTGTTGACCAATTTTGCTGAGTAAAAGTGTCTGTGGGGTCCTGACTGTGTCCTGGAGTGTCATCCAGTTGTCATCTCTAATGGTACCAGGGACACAGTGGCTACTGCAGCTTCTCAGTTCATATCTTACAACACGTGACTGCAAAGAATTTTTAGTTTCTGTTAGAAGAGGGGTTTCTAGTTTAAGAAATGTATAAGAAATGTATTGGTTTTATTCAAGTAGTTGGTGATAACTACTCTCCTCTCACCTACTAAGCACCCTGACACCTGGCTTGTGATGTGTGGCTCTTTTAGTTCAGACACCTGGTTCATGTGAGAGGAAACTGCTTCATATACTAGAGAGTTCTATAAATCTAGGGCTGCTCTGCCTCTTGTTTCCCAGCGTGGGAGCACAAACCACTGTAACAGATTAACATTTACATTATTTTGAGGTATGTGATACATAGACACACTAACCATGAAGGTGGAGAACAACACATATGAAAACCATGGTTAGTATAAGAAGTAAATACTTTTTCCCTTTCTTTCTTTCTTTCACTTTTTCTTTTCCTACATTTTTGGAGCGGTTGGTTTTCAGGTTTTTTTAGAATCAGTCAGTTATTTCTTAGAATGATGTTTTAGAAGCATTGAATCCTTTAGGCCTTTTGCTAGCATTTAGAGTAGAGTTTAGAACTGAGTAGTTTAATGGCTGAAACACATTTTCTGGCATGACATCATGTTACTAAAACCAAGGAGGAGAATTTTCCGTAATATCACATCATCCACAGAATTCTTTGTTTTCTTCCAGGTAACAAATAAAAAGCCAATAACAGTACTCGACATACTTGAAAAAATCCGCCTGCATGTGTCAGTGCCACAGTGTGATGTGTTTGGATACTTAAGCATAGAATCAGAAATTGTGATTCTCATCATTCCTGTGGATCAGAACCCCAAACCATTGCAGGTAGATGATGTTACTATTTTATTTATCCAGCATGGATTTTGGATTTCCTTCACTTTTGTACGGTGCTTGTTCTCGGGCAGATTCATTGTGCATATTTTGATTGCTCATGCCCTGTTACATCTAACTCAGCTCCAGCTTCTGTCTCCTTCTCTAGCAAAAATAGCCCACAATATTACCAGGACTTAGGAAGGAGTCTTGCCAGCCTGGTCAGCCAACCTGGTCAGCTCTCCCTCCATCTGAAGTAGTGGTTGTCAGATTCCTGGAGGGAGGAGGACTCTGAAATCAGAGAGGCCACCACTGCATACCTCACTGGTGGCACCCATTACTGAGCTAGACACTCCTCAACTTTCAAAGCTTTGGACCTCCAGATACTAAGCTTGTCAAGTTTAAACTTCACCAGAGGCAGCTTCCAATGCTTTTAAAGAGACTAATTACTAAATTCCTTTATGGGGTGCAGTAGAAAGTGAAGTGGAAGAAATTAATTTCCTAACAGAAATTCATTACTATCATAATGTCAGTGGGGGAATGGAAACCTGGGGTTTCTCAGGTTCTATTACTTCCATTCTTTTCTCTCTTTCCCATAAGCAAAATCAGTTTTCTCTGATTTGGAAGAAAAACCCCAGGACAGAGAAAATCTTGATTTTTCCACTGTTGCAGACTTCAAGGAAGTAAGTTGGTCAATAAGTAAGGAAGTCCTGAGTTTTAGAGGCACTTACTTTAGTGATAATTCACTGTGGGCTTTTTGACATCAGCATTCAAAACACATCACCCCACGATAACTTGTATATAGCTTCCTTCCTTTTCCTTTTCTACTACTCAGGGCTTCCACAAGAGTTTTCATAGTACCAAAGTCTATGATGAGACCTCTGATCTGTTTTCCAAGTACTCCCCAAAATTATGTAAATCTTACGTGCTGATGGGAATATTTTTGCATTGGCATTTTACATGGTAAAAAGAGAAATAATAACTTTTTTTCCCTCTAGATTGAAGCCTGCAATAAAGAAGCAGAGAAGATCGAGTCCCTGATCAATTCGGACAGCCCAACATTAGCGTCACACGTGCCACTGTCAGCTCTAATTGCATCTCAAGTACAGGTTTCATTTAGCATTTCTTCTGCTTCTGCTCTAGTGGTGCCTGCTGTGCACTCCCTGTTCATAAGCCTTCTATTCACCTTGTCATCAGCATCGAGATACTACATATAACTGCTCGGGAAATATGCATGAGCATTGTGGCATTTATATTGTGAAGGACATTTGGAATTGTTGATCACTGAACCAGAAAACAAAAAACGTGCAAGATTTGATGAACTTATATTTTTCAATGAAGAACTAAAAGTATTTGAATAATGTGAAAAGATGATTCTCTTATTCATAACTAGTCAGATGACTGTTTCAGCACAATTAGATTGTTTTCCATGGATCTTGGAAACATAAATATGCTCTGGAAGGTTCTGACATTATGGATTTATGATTTTGAGGAGAAGGGATCTTATAGGGTTTTTTCAGCAATGAACTAAACAGTGTTTTGAGTTTACTGAAGAATGCTAATTTTGTATTATTCAGATGTGTATCAGTGACAATGAAAGCATGCACCTATTTTAAACATCATTTTTGGAAGAAACAGATTGCTGCTACTTAATTACCTTACCAAAAATTTAAGAGTTTATTCTCATGTAAATATGCTTTCATATTTTATTATGAAGAAAACTAACGAGCCCTGGGCCTGTTTCAATAGACGTCTTTCCTTGGACTAGTGAAGACTTGCAGGACGTTGGGCTCACTGCTTGTAAAATGACAATCAAGCTCTATGCTAGTACCTGACTTCAGTGAAGAGATGTGTTCTTTTTATAGTTTTGTACATTTCAGAATCTCATATTGGATGCAAAATTATAAAGAATCTCAGTATCTATATTTAAGTGCCATTTAAAATATTGCAGTCTTTGCATGTTATCTAATGAAATTTATACTTTAAATGTTTATACAAACAGTATGTTTTATTACTTATTGTATTTTATGCACCTGACTTTACTCTACATGAAGTATTTTATATCAGTATTATGATAGCCAAGTTTTGAAGTATATACAGAAAAACTTATTTTTGCCAAAATGCTGAACTTTGAAAGAAAGCACTGAAAACTTTTTGAACATGTATGTTGTAGCATGTTTGTAGCAATTATTTTCTGCTAAATCTTTTAAATGCAAAAGTATTAAAGCTTTTTATTTTAATAAACTCTTATGTCATGTGTCCTTGTGTAGAATGCATGTAATTTTATGCATTCAGCAACACTGCAGGTATTTTCCTTTCTCTCTCAAAATAAGCACTTAACACTAACTGCACTTACATACATGCGTGACTCACATAGATAATGTTCCCAAATAAATGTCAAGGGGGTCTCAAGGGTGAAAGCATTCTTGCCAAATACTTTGAGGAAGACTCATGCACATAATCATCCGAGTCTTGAAACAAAAAACTCGAGTATGTTGATAATCCATCTGTTTCTGAAATTTGTTATGTGGATTCTTTAGACTTGGACACAGAAAGAGAATGAAGGCATTTTTGAAAAGCTTTTTGAACTGAAATGGCTCAGATGATATCCCCAGAAATTTCAAGCAATCCAGGTTATTTTTTCCAAATCATTAGCAAATATCTCTTCAATGTGTAGCCTGTTAGCTTTCTTAGCATTTAGCTGAAGCAAATCTGATGCCTCCTAAAGGAATTATAAATGTCTTAAGAAAATATATATATGTGTGTGTGTATATATATACATTTATATACACACACACGCATATATATATATGTATGTATGTATGTATGTATGTATATGTATATGCACCACACTGGAAAACTTAGTAAAAAGCTTTAAAAACATACCTTCTGCGGAATAGAATATACACTGAATTTACTTTTATACATCTGTGAAAATTTTCTGTGATGAGAAATTATAACAAAAAGGTTGCCTTCATTTGTACGATGAATCTGGGAGAAGCAAAATTTAAGCCCAGAGATTCTGTGATTCTGTAATTTATATGTCAGTGTCCACTGCTTGCTAGAAAAGAGTGAAGCTTTTGAGAGGTTATGTTAAATATGTACAGAACCAATGAGATTTCATAGAATCCTAAATTCTGAAACCAAAGTCCAGCATTCAGAGTGTACAGGGTTTACATTCTTTTTTCTGGATGAACAAAAGCACTTAAGTATTTTCTAGGTTTTCTCAAGACCTTGGACTACCTCAAAGGAATGAATATTTACTTGTGGGTTTCGAATTCAGTTGAACTGGGATAAAAAACAGAAGAAACCAATCTTAATTGCAACTTAGGAAATTTGAACCTGAGGGGGACAAATCTGATAGAGGTTTCAGAGGAGTTTTCCATAAAAGTACTAATGATCTTCTGTCACCATCTGTGTGGACATCTGGGTTCACTTAGAAGGAATGGAGACAGCACAAGGGCACTTCAAAGCAGGACAAGCCTGTTGCTTTTATAACAGGACCCAGATGAAACATTTACAAAACATTATTTGCTTCTCTGCTGAAAACCAGCAATGGCAATAACTGGCTCCAGAGAGTTGCCACCATCCTCTTTCAGTCTGCTTAGTTTGGCTCTTCCCAGCAGGGTGGCACGGAAGCAGAGATGCCAGAGGTGTCGCTTTTTACGCCCCTAGGAGAGGATCAGCCACAGAGACAAATACCAGAGCAAGCAAAAGCAAGAGATTTCTGACTGAGTTCTGAGTCCAGCAGGAGCTGGCATCTCTGAATTTCAGAGGTGAGGAACAGTTCTGAGCGGGCACAAAATCACACCTGGAACTGCAGTGTCATCTCACAGCCTCGCTTCTCTCCCATGCTCTGCTTCTATGGTGCTTTACCCACTGCCATCATGTGGAGATTTGCATTTGTATCTCTCGATTCAAAGGTTGAATGTTATTTATACATCTCTACTGAGTTCATGACACTTCTCCAGCTCTTCCTTTTACATGTAACAAAGAACATTTCAAAACTTTTCCCCACCACCTCTATTCCTAGGAAGCCCTGAGAGCATTTACATGAGCAAATATGAATGAATGAGCATTTACATGAGCAAATATATACATGAATGCTCTGCGAGACTGGCCTAAGTGTTTCATATCTGAAGTCTGGACTGTAAGACCCTATAAGACCCTATAGTCAAGTGAATCCCAAAAAGTAACATTGAGGGGAAAAAAGATTTCTCTGCCAGGTTTGTGCAAGACCTGATTGCCACTTCCTGCAAATTCTTTTAGCTGGTGCTTTTATACAGTGAGACAGTGGCTCCAGCTCCATGTGGAGCAGTAATGAAGGTGACAACTGCAGATAACTCTGTCACCTCCTAAGAGTGGCTGCACCTGCTACTGCTAAGACATTCTGCCTCCCATGTACGTGTTTAGGCCCTGCTTGTTTTGTGCTCTGTCCCAGCTCTCTCCGGGCTGCAAAGTTTTGCAGAGCCTGTTGCATAAGCCAAAGAGAGTCTTAGCCCATAAACAAATAAAAACTCTGTGAGAAAAATGTTTCCAAGCCCTAGCAGGTTGGCTAGTCTCAAGTTATCACAACTACAGTCAAAAGGATATGCTTCTGGCATTAAGCAGTACATCAGCTTTTGCTAATTAATACCATGAAGCTGAAGGTTTCAATTATGTTTGAAGCTGTAATTCTGTATGAATTCAATGCTACCAACATTTGCATTATGGAAGGCCAATTGTGTATAACCAATATTGAAAGCTGACTTTGAAAATTGGGGAAACATCAATTAATTGCCCAAAACCTTTCTTAATTTTAATGGACTTTGTACATACACTGCTTAATGGAAGAAGTGTGAGCATTTCATCTCAATATAAGAAAGACATTTTTTACAGTGATAACAACAAATCCCTGGAACAAACTCTCCAGGTACATGGTGGAGTCTCCCCAGCTGGAGGTTTTCAAGACACAACTGGACATGGTGCTAAATGAAGGCTGAAAAAAAGGTTGAACCAGATGATCTTCTGAGGCAACAGTGAAATGTCTAAGTAAAAGCTCTTGTAAAAGAATTTTTTTTTTGCCTTTCAGTTCCTAGGACATAAAGGAGAATAAAAAATAAAGGACAGCCTTCCCCGAAGATGCAGTAATTCTTGAAATAGTGCAGTAATCCTACCATTACTTACATAAAGAAAGGTTGTTAATCTTAAATTTTTCATTAGATTATGATATCTATGAGAACAATTCTGATTATAGGTGTATATATGTGTATATATATATATAAAACACATCTGTGAACCTATAAATTACTTTCAAACTTGCATTAACAGATACCTGTTAATTAGATCTCAGTCTTTGCTTAAAACCGAATAAATCTGTTCTTCCTCCCAGAGCATTCTCTGATTTGCCTTCCTCAAAGCTGGATACTGTTTCATTTGGCCAAGTCCAGTAAGGAGAGTAACCTGAGCCAAAGGGTGTTGATGCCTCTAATTCTGACACTCCTTAATAATTCCATAGCTTCTCGCTGTAAGGAGCCACCCCTGTGTTTTTGCAAATGCCTTCTGTTGTGCTTGGCAAGGTTTCTCCATTTGCTTCTTTGTGCTTAGCTCTCAGCATGAACTGCAATATATACAAAGGTTTTCAATCTGTTTTACCCAGTTCTGGCTCTCCTTCTAAGCCAGCATTCCTCTACAGCACTGCTGAACAGTCCTAGGGGGTTAAATGATTCCATCAGTGGGTTACGATATACAGCTGAACAGAAGTTCTCACCAGTGCTAATGTGGCAGGTTTCAAATCAAAGCCCGCTCTTCAGCTCTTCAGCTCGGTGTTCTGCAATTCCACGCTGTTTGCTGACAGCAGAACAAGCGGTTGGGTTGTTACTACTGTTTGGTGTATAAATTTACTTTTTAGCCAAGTTTTAAGCTGCAGCAGCAGGAGCAACGTTCAGTAAATATAAATAAAGATATATTCATGTGCACATATGTGCATGTATACACACAGATATACACATATATATGCATATAAATATATTTATATCAGAGTGCCCTGTATCAGGCTCCATATCAGCCTCTTCAGGAAGAGCATATTTGGCCATTGCAGAGAATTTAGCAATTTATTTTAGTAAAGAACCCAAATATGAGGGGTTAATACTTTTAAGTTTAAATTTCAAGTACCAATGGCAATCAAAGATGCAGGATCACACTGACTTATTACATCATTTATACATGGTGTTGTCTGGCTACAAGCATGCAAAAAGGTTAAAAAGATAACACTGGATGGTTTCATTCTCAAATGCACTCTGCTGCAGCAGTTCATTTTCCTCTGAGTTCTCTCTGGCCTTTTCACTCTGGTCCCTCCTGCTCAGGGCAGTAGGAGCAGCTTCCAAGTACCAGTGGAATTGCTGGCATGAGTCAGGAGCAGCCATCAACCCCCGACCGCTGCATCACGTTCAGGGCCTCTGGCATAACAAAGCAGGTTAAAATACTTGCAGCCATTAATTCCGTGCAGCAACTGAGCTGCTGCCAGCAAGGCTGTGGCTGTACTGTCATTAGTAGTGGCTGTGGGCACCACCAGCTTCATCCAGATCAGAAGCAGGGACATGCCTTGGCCAGAAAACAAGATACAACAAGCAGCCCGTCTGGCTTTCATGCTGGAAAACAAATGCTGTCATACACACATTCTCTATGCATATGTTGAATATGGCAGGTTGTGCATTTTGCTTCTTTAACAGGCTTGAAGTGGCAATGTAAACTCTGGATCAGCATCTTGTGGCTGCAGTACTTTCTCAAGTGCTGCTCATACCCATAATGCAGGACTTACTGTGTCCCTGCACCACAGCTTTAAGACCTCACTCAAGGCCCAGATGAGTCAAAGGAGATGTGAGAAATGCAAATACACATTTCCAAAGTAGAAAAAATTATCGTATTTTCCTTTCTGGCTTTAGAAGGTTTCAACAGGAGAAACTGCACAGGCAGAAAGAGTCAGAGGAAGGAAACCATATAACAGAATGCTTATCACAGAGACTAGCAGAAAAGAGAGATGGAAACTATTTCCATCCCTAAGTGATGTAATAAGGATGTGCCATCACAAACAACCTCAACACAGACTTCCCAGCCCTGCTCCGGGAGATGGCACAGCCAGGCAGTGCTGGTCAGTGACCACAGCTTGGGAACAGAGCAGGCAAAGCTGTGGCCTGCGGAGCAGAGCTGAGTTACCCTTCTCCCAGGTCAGTCAGTTGTGATGGCAAAGCAGCTAACACAGTCCAGATTGTAACAGCGATACATGCAACTGAGATGCTTTCCATTATTCTGAGAAGGATTTTTAGTCAAGTTTAAGCACACTGAAAAATATGCAAAGGCTTGATTACAATCCGCTAACAAGCATCTGTTATGGTCATGTGGAAAAGTTTCTCTTGGCAAGTGTTTAAAAAACTTCAGAGGCAAACATGGGTGTGAGCAAGGGCCAGAGCCTCGGAAATGCTCTTTGAACTCTTCACATCATTTTGCTGCATCGAGGGCATATGCAGTACAGAAACACAGAATGTTAACCATTACTGTGGCCCTTCTTGCTCTGATGGTGTCACCCGTGATCCACCACACCTTGTGTTCCTTTTCTGTTCTGTAGTCAGAAGCAGCACACTCACACTTCCACTCAACGAGTAAATAAATAGCAAATACACACAATTAGAAGCAGACCGAGTAAACATCACTGGACCAAACTCTGCAGTTAAAAAATTGTTCAGTCCTTGTTCTCAATGCCAAGTTTCCCAAACTGAATAGTTCACCCGAGTTTCCTTTGTACAGCAGTGCTGTCCATCAGCCATGAACTGATCCAGGTGAAGAAAAAGGCATTGGCAGCATGGATGTAGCAACTGTACCATCCTTTGATGCTCTGATTTTTAACAGCAGAGAAGTTCCCTACCAGAACACAGTGGGAATATTTATTCTTAGTAAATGGATGTGCAGCTGCTGCTGATCTTCAATACATTTTTACTGCCTACAGCAGTAGACTTTTAACTACTTTGTTACTGGCAGATGCCCTTTTCCAAGGGCACATTCATGATCTAGAAGCGTTAGGAAAGTCAGAGCCTGCTGGCAGGACAAGGGGCAGTGGGCACAAATGAGAAACCTCAAACTCCATCTGAACATCACTTTTACTGTGAGATTGGTTAAAAGAGAGCTTGGCACAGGTTGCCCAGAGAGGCCAAAGGTATATTCCATCCTTGAAGATACTCAACACATGATGGGACAGAGCCCTGGGCTCTAGGTGGCTCTGCTTCTTCCCACATCAACAATGCTGTCATTCTGTAATAAAGCTTTGAGTAGCTGAAAAGTACCACCATACATGCTAACCATTTTGCTGGTCTCCTCACTTACCTTGCATTTTTAAAATGTGGTCATTTCCAGTATCTGAATTTGAACTCCATGACGTATTTTCTCTCTGCAAGCTAATTCAAGATCAACAATTTCATTGCAGCAACACGTTATCACAGAATACCACCAGGGACCTCAGGCATCATCTGGTCCAACCTTACTTGCAAAAGCACCGTGTAAAGATGGTCCAGAACCCGGTCCAGCTCAACCTTGAAAGTGTCCAGTGTTGGAGAATCCACAACTTTCTTCCCTGTAGAGATTATTCCAACGTCTGTTTGTTCTCATTGAGAAAAAAAAAAATTCCTTTTGCATCTACTCATAATAAATATCAAAGATCTTTCAAATACTTTGCTTTGTGCGTCCAACCCACCTGCAGCCATCCCACAGCACTGTGCTGCATCCACCAGGCAGGTACTTGACACCCTTGAAAAAAAATGTCACTCACTCAGCAAGAAGGTTGAATTTGTCCAGTCTTTCCCAATGAGAATAAAAGTGGTTACTAAACATGCAGCAGCCCTCCTGGCTCGAATAAGAGCTCTGTGCTTTACTTGGGCAATTCAATCTACAATTAGTGACAACAGTTCTGTGTTTGAAAAGAATCAAGTGAGTTGAAAATGCATTCCATATATTATTACTTATTCCTGAAGAGTACCTATCTTCCCTCATGTATTATGGCCTTTTCTGTGTTGTGAAATGAAAGGTCTTGCCCAAAATACGCAGGTTAGTAAAAGACTCACAGCCATAACCCAGATGTTTCTACTTTGAATGTTTAACACTCAGGTCACGTGTCTAGAGCTTAAAATTGGTTGTATTACAGTTTCAGATCTATTTTTAGAAGTTTGTATTTAATTATGGCTTCAAAATGCTAATCTTCTAACACAGAAATCCTCTGCTCTCCAAAACACGTATCAATTTCACAGGTTCTAAATCACCGCCATGATGTCTGCAGAAACTCACAAGATTTCTTCATAGATTGTATTACTCTGATGATTTTTTAAAAGGCAGATCTAACATCCACAAAGCATTTTAGAAATGCCTCTGTGGACAGGAAGTATATGAGGTGTTGGGCTCAAGTCTGTAATTGCTGAAAGCAACGTACCCAAATTTCTGAGAAGGAATTCAGCTTTCCTGAAATTCAATACAGAAATAGCTAAGTACAGAGTGGGAAACATTTGTTTTTATAGACTCAGGAGGACATCACGCTCTTGTGGTTTTAAAACAAATCTTCAACCCTAAGATTAAAAATCTAAACGCTGTGGCCAGGATTGTGCTCCCCACAGAAATCCCGTAGGTGGCATCACAGCACAAGGGGAATTACATTTCAGCTGCTTTTGATTTAGAAGGAATGCAGCCGCCTTGGGATTTTTGGTTTTCAGTTGTTTTTGTTCAAAGCTAGCACTTTTCTACAACTTCAGTTCTATTTTCTGTGCCACTTCATTCTCAAGATCAAATCTGCACAGGCTTAGGTCTCTCTTGCTTTATGTAAATTTATTTCCTCCTGCAGATGTCTATCAAAACATACTCAGGGCTGCCCCAAGAATGTAGTTCTCCAGTTGAGAAGGACACCTGACATCAAGGACATGTACGGATGTATTAAATTGTTGGCATGGAAATGAGCCAAATCCACAACCACAATTTCTGTCACCAGCAATCCAGAAAGTTCATTTAACTGGGTACTGCAAGGATGAATCAGACACAGGCACATACACAGACAACACTCTCAAGGTTTCAGTGCTTGTGAACAAAGAAGTGAGTATTCTGAAGATTTTTTTTTTTTAAGAAAACCCTGGTTGTTCAAAGAACTCTTGTGCAAACCTGAAGTTATCACGAATAATAGTAAATTCAGCATTATTGACTTAATTCAGAAGAAGAGGGAAAAGAAAGTGAATGCATTAATATCTGAACAACAACCAGTAGATATCAGCACCACTTTTAATCTGGCATTGGGGGCCTCCACAAGGGGAGGACTGGGAAAACCAGCGAGGAGTCCAGGGCACAGACGGGAACCCAGGGCCCCAGCTCACCACACAACCATCCTGTCCCCAACAGTGACCATCAGGGCACGGTGCCCCTCTCTCCAATTAGAGCAACACTGGTTTGCTCGATGTGCAACCACCTCAGCACAATGTATAGAATCTCCCACTGAAAAGAAAATGAAGGTAAATTGAGGCAGGGGTGCCTCTGGGCTGAGACTTGATTGGACGCCTGACCCCGATGCTCTGCTTCTCCCTTGCAGCTGACTTACCATACAAAGCAGAATAAGAAAATAGTGTATTTCTAGTTAGCAGTATGAAGGAGGAGAAAAGAAAAAGGAAAAACCCAGTAATTCCCTCTTGCAGGGTTTATCGCCCTGCTCAGGACTTGTCACCAACACAGCATTTCCAAGCACAAGTTATCCCTCCACTCCTGGCTGGGTCTGCTCACAGGGTTTGTGAATTCCTTTGTCTAAAGCTGCCTGTTTAAATTTTTGCCCTCCTAATTAATTCCTTAAGAATCCACCTCCTCCCACTCACAGAGAGGGAACAGGGAACTGGCCCCACCAGCTAAACACCTTCTAATAGTAATGTCACTGTATGTAGAAGGTTTTACAACTGCAGATTTCCCAAAGAGAAATCTGTGTTTCTCAGCACGATACAAATACTCCAGCAAAACCACAAGTAGATCTAACAATGCTCAACCACAGAGCAGTACAAAGCAAAAGTTTTATGCAAGTAACAGAAACCTGCCAGACAGTTAATTTCTCTTCCACCTACTGCAAAACCAGACAGAGAAGATATACAAATCGAAGATTTCTGGGTATTTCAAGATTTTTGACAAGATTTTTGGGTAGTTCTATGACAGTTGACCTCATTGCCCCAGAGGAACATGCGGCTTAGGGCAACAGAAACAGTAGGAACCATCTGCTCTGAGAAAATTACTTTTTTTAAATATTATTATTATATTATATTATATTTTATATTACTTTTTTTTATATTAACATATCATTCTGCTAAGCTCTGTTTGCCAAAGAGCCTTGCACTATTAAGAAGTCTTTATTGCTGCTGTTGTTGTTCTGGTTCCCTCCTCCTCTCCAAAATGAAAGCATTCAGGACAGCATGTGCAATTTTTTGAATATTTGTATTATTTTTAAAATGTTTTAGTTTCTAAATATTTGACATTTTATTTCTTAGTTGAATAGTTTTTATTAGATAGCCCCCAGTCCAAGCTTTCTAATTCATCTGTTAAAGAACAAAACTGGCAACCGAAGAATCCAGTGGCAGAATGTCACTTGAGAGATGGACCTTTGCTCCGTCCAAGACTCCACGGGCCTGCCAGCCCCAGCCCCTTCGGCGCAGCAGCACCAGCTTGGTCTCATGCTCAGAGGGGCTCTGGAGAGGCTCCACCATTCCCACTCCCACAGCACTCCAGCACCCAGGCACCACAGATCCTCTTCACACTCCTCACTTCTGCAGGTCAAGGCCACGTTCAGCAAAACCCAGGCCTTTACAAAGAAACAGCAGAGAGCGCAAGGCAGGGCCTCAGAGAGATGTTCTGGGAATTCACCTACAGCAGTCATCCCTCATGCAGTGTTTAACGGGGAGCTGCCACTCCGCTTCCAAATGCCATTCACGCTCTGACCCAGCAGGAGTCCCACCCTTCTTCAGCTGGGCTTTCGGTCTGCTCCCAGGATAGACATTTCTGCAGGACTTGGCAGGTTCCTACAGAGACTGCCCAGCACTGGGCTGCGCTGGTGGGTGGCAGCCCCTTTATACCAGGAGCAGCCACCTCACGCACCTCACCTCACCTGAAGTTCAACCCAAAAATACCTTCCCGCCCCAATCACACTCGATCCTTCTCAATCTCCCAGCCCTGAGCCCAGCAGTGGCTCCGCACAATCCCACCCTGAACGCACAGGTGGTCACACGTCACCCTCCATTTGTGCCAAGGCTACCCCTGGCCTTGAGCAGCAGTGGGCTGGGTGGATCTACGCTGGCTGCCCTTTATCCATGCGTGTTTATAAATCATGATGCTGCTGTATGAAATCATAGCACTCAAGTTCTTCACATACAATACTGGCTCTTCTCTACACCAATGCTGCCCGGCAACTTCTCCTCCATTAACAAGTTTGGTTAATAGACTTGCACTTTTCACAGCATTAATAACATTAATGAGATCAGTCCAGACAGCTACCTTAAAGTGAACTCTTATTCCAAAATACAAAGGGTCACCAAAATGATCAGCACCTCTTCTACATGGATGCAGCACCTCTTCTGCATGGAAAGGCTGAGAGGATTGTTCAGCCTGCAGAAAGCTTATCAGTGTTGTATTTGTGGCCTTCCAGTACCTGAAGGGAGTGGAAAGAAAGATACAGAGGGACCTTTTAAATGGGCATGTAGTGACAGGACAAGGGGGAACGGATTCAAACTGAAAGAGATTGGGTATCAAAAGGAAGTTCTCTACTGTGAGGATGGTGAGACACTGGGACAGGCTGCCCGGAGAAGCTGTGGATGCCCCATCCCTGGAAACATTCAAGGCCAAGTTGGATGGGGCTTTGAGCAACCCGGTCTAGTGGAAGGTGTCCCTGTCTATGGCAGGGGATTGGAACTAGATGGTCTTTAAGGTTCCTTCCAGCCCAAACCAGCCTACAATTCTATGAAAACAAGCACGAGAAGACAGAGCAGGTTTAGCTGTGCTGTACCACTCACACTCTGCTAACAAAACAGCGCTGCAGGATCACTGCTGACCAGCCCACCTCACGCTTTCAGCTCCGCTGAAGATCCTGTGCAGCCACCACAGCATCAATCAGACAGAACTTGAGCACGCAGATGTCCACATGTACAGCAGACTGACAGTGCCTTCAAAAGTAACTACCTGGTTTGGGTTAAGTAATGCCCTTATGACCTTAATTATTTAACCAGATCAGGAGAGGAGACCAAGAGCTCTGAAAAACTTGTAATTCAGCCCTTGCTCTCTAGCATAGTGCATGATGTCAGTCCTGCAGCAGATGCATGGCACTGTGTCTATGACATGCAAATGACTTATTCAATGAAGCTGCTGTGGGCACTTGTCCTTCATGACCTGCAACATACTACCAGGTAAAACCTTGATGAACAGCAGCTGATGTGGAATTAAGAGGATGGGCACGTGGCCCACGTGCTCCTGATTATCTGGGGACCAACATGCTCCTCGAATACACCCGGCAGCACCATAAGCACACACACAACACAGACACCCCCTTGCACTCAGTATGTTAAAATGGGCAAGTGCAGAGCAAAAAGAACAATGTCACACGTTTTGGGACCTGGTACCCAAGCAAAAAGAGAAATGGCCACAGCTGCAGACTGCCTGTGAGATCTGAACAGCTGGAATGAGATGGCTAGGCACTAAAGCAGCTAGGCACTGAAGCGGCACTAAAGCAAGGTGTTAAGACTTTAAATGCAGCACCACAAAGTTTTCCTTCATTCATGAATACCCTTGATTAGTCCTTTTCATATGCACATTGCAGAGGAGTCAAAGGGCTCCTGACTTTTAAAAAAAGCCATGCATGTTTTCATTTTCTTTAGGTTTTGTGGTTTTGTTGTTGTCATCTTTGGGGTTTTTTTTTGGGTGTTGGTTGGTTGGTTGGTTGGTCTTTGTTTTGGTTTGGTTTTTTGTTTTTGCACGGGGGGTATCCCCCTTGCTAATAGATTGCAACTTTTTTTCTCACGCATCTGTACTTTCCTACTTATCATCAAGTATCTTTCCAACGAAAAGGTGTCCACAATCAAGTTTGAGAAATATGTTTGAAAATGGCACAGCCTGTTGCAGTAGAATTATAGCTTTATAGATTATTTTGTTGAGAATTGCACACACAAAAATTATATTCAACAGCTACCTGAATAAGCATCTGAAGTTTTCTGAATTTTAAACACCGAAGGGAAAAAAATTTGACGTGATGGTGAAGGTAGGTAGCATTCCACACAAGAACACAATACTGAAAACCCACCACAAAGGTGTTTTGGTTACCGGCCCCTTCCAAAACGTCAGTTTACCAAACAATATTCACTTAACTCCCAGCACATGAGCGTATATAGGAAAAACATGACCAATATAATAATAATTCTTCCTACTACATATTCAAGTAGTAAGTTATCACACTATTTCATAAGCACAAAACTCAAGGTGCCACAGCAAAGTACTATTGCTCAAACATGGACACCTCTCCAGACCAATGTATTTCAGAAGCAGAATACATGCAGATTTGGGGCTTTTTCAGTCCCATATGAAACAAGTACTTGTTACAATCATCCTGCAAGCCAAACAGCATTCTTCTCAACTGGGCTTCTTTTACAGTGGACCAGAGCTCCCTTCACATGCTTGAAAGACTTGTATTCGTTAAGTCTGCTGCAGAGGGCAGCTCCTGTTTTCCCATTCCCATATCCCAGGAGTGTGAGGCTCTGTCCTTAGAGAAGTGCCAGAGAGGCATTTACCAAACTGCCCACGTGGAGCCCAAGGCAGGGGCAGCAGTGTCTTTCCTGACTAATATTTTCTATCTGAATGACTTCACCCGTGAGAAGCCTACACCAAAAAGCCTGATTTAGTTAAAGCCACTGATTTTTAACCTGGCTGTTTTCAAGCTTCTTGGCTTTCCTGAAAACCACAACTGTTGCGGTGGCCTCTTACTGGACTGCTGGCCCAAAGCCAGGACCTGAAGAGCCCAGAAGAGTCCACCGGGACATAGAGGAAACCCCCCTTTTACCTAAATGGTTGCTCCCACCCTGGTTACCTGTCTGTTAATAGTTCTCCCCTCCCCAGTTACCTGTTATAGGTCCGTTTACAGAGTTACACCCCCTGACTCGATTCTGACCGGTCACTACTCCACAACCCCCCCTATTCTTTCGTGGTATATAACAGGCTGCTTACTGTGCCTCGGGGTCTTTTGCCTTAAGCTCTCAGGCGCCCAGGAGCTGCGTCTCACTGCGCCTTGGTGCTTAAGCGCAACTGTACCAAGCTCTTCGACCCCTGCGCTCACCCNCCCTGCTCGCTGCCGGAGAGGGTGCGTGGACAAGGGAACGAGGACGCAGCC
>VZTG01005006.1:136229-152548 GCA_013397845.1 Melanocharis versteri | reverse complement strand
TGGGGGAGGTGGGAGGGACAGTAATGAATGTGGTGTTCTTCCAAGGCACAATAAACATTTTCATATTGCTACAGGCAAGACAGAAAGGGCTCAAGTGTTAGAATTGTCAAGGTCAGGCATAAGAAAACCTGGGAAAGGTTCACTATTCTACAGCATTTTAAAATTTTTTCTTAATACAGTGAGACTTTTTTTTTTAGAGAGGTGTTTTAATACGTGAAACAACCCTCTCCTCTGGGTCAGTTTCCAGTCAGGAGAGCTACTGAACTTGGTTAAAAGCAAATATGAAACAGATATGCTGCAGAGGAAATAACTGAAATCAGAGCACGCGATCCTCAGGTCAGAGAACAACGATCTATTTTTCCCTCCACTACCGTGAATGAAGTAGAGCAACACCTGACAGAAACCAGGGTGTCTTTTAGGGGAAGAAGAAAGGAAAGTGACGTGACATCTTGCTACACCTTCTGCCCCACCAGGCCCTTGTGACTAATGTTTGTAGTTTCATGTGCTTAGAAACAATGTCATTGCCTACTATGTCTTTCTAGAACATCCTTACTTTTCCTTTAACACATTATATAATACACGTCTTTTCCTTTCCGTATTTTCCTATGAAGACAGGCTGAGAGACTTGGGATTGTTCATCCTGGAGAAGAGAAGGCTCTGGGGAGACCCTACAGCACCTCACGGTACCTAAAGGGGGCCTGCATGAGAACTGGAGAGGGACTCTTTGCAAGGGCATGTAGCGACAGGACAAGGGGAAACAGCTTTAAACTGAAAGGGGTTGCTTTAGATTAGATATTAGGAAGAAACCCTTTACTGTCAGAGTGGTGAGCCACAGACTGACCAGAGAAGCTGTGCCTGCCTTATCCCTGGAAGTGTTCAAGGCCAGGCTGGATGGGGCTTTTGAACAAACCGGTCCAGTGGAAAGAGTCCCTGTCCACAGCAGGGGAGTTGGAACTAGATGGTTATTGAAATTCCTTCCAACCTAAATGATTCTGTGATTCTATTTCAACTCCTCCATTTAGAGCAGTGTTTGTTTCTGCACTAAAACACAGCACAGACTGTATGTGCAAGTTTACTTAACAGGCTCTTCACAGCTGATACTGTGGCACAAAAAGAATCAGGAAGCTCTCAAACACATTCTACCACGTGAAGATCCATGCTACAGAAATCAGTCAGCACAAAGAACAGAAACAAAGCCAGAGTAAGAACAATTCTCAAAAGCTCTGTCCTAAATAATAGAATAGGATTACTTTGTTTTTATACAAAGGCAGTAAAAATACAATTTTTTCATACCTGTTACAGCGAGAAGGGCACCAAAGATTTTAATCAAAGCTAGAACAAAGGATATGCCAAAATACCCAGTCAGGGAGAAAAGGAATGCATAACCATAAGTCTGAACTGGATGCTGCAACAATAAAAAAAGCCGGTTAGGAAAATGTAAAACAAACCCTGAGGTATTGCAAAATGACATAAAACCACAGACTTTAATCAACTGCTTGAGCAATAATAAGCTGTTCAACAATGCATTCATGCAAAAAACCTTATTTAATTTTAGTTAAATAATGGAAAAATAATAATGAAATTATAAGCTCATAAGTCTGGTCCTGTGATTTTGTTGTCTTTTAAAACATTACTCTATCTTATACATCAAAGACTGGAAAAACTTGCTTACTGTATGAATTATACAAGTTAACCTGTTTACATGATGAAAATAGAACTTTAGAGAGAGAAGTGGTGAGATTTTCTAAATCATACAGAGCAAGGTTTTCCAATGAAGTTCTTCATAGAAAAAGGGAAATCTTTACACCTACCTTTGAGCAAAATGTTACTGCAGGGCTTAATCCACTAGTGCATGTTAATCCAAATAAAATATACACAAAACCTATTGAATAGGAATACAAAACCTAGAATAGTGTAAGAGAAAATAATTACTAGGTGATATGTACAAAAAGACAAAATTAAATGCTTTCAGATGCTTGGCCCTATTAATATGCTCAGCTTCTCAGAGCTGAATTTGCAGGGTTTGATGGTATTTTTACTAGGATTTATATAATAGTTGATGTACAGTGAAAAGTCTACAATAAGTGTTAGACACGTTCTTCCTACCCACAACAACATAAAAGAACTTTGGAAAGCTAGTCAGTTAATAATATCCTGAGGTCAGTGTCAACTGCAGTAAATCCTTCAAGTTCAGGATTTCACAGCCTAAATAAAACTTCCCACAACTATGCAATTTAATAGTTTGAAGAACACGTTACACATGCTTCATTTTCTGCTACTTATCCTGCACAGCAAAGATCTGTATTACATTAAATGTACAAAGGGTAGCACAGAATCACCACGGGCTGCCAGAAGTGTCACGAAAGTTTCATCTGTGTCATTTCAGTTCACATGCATGGCACACATGCATCATGGTTATAGCATACAGGATTTTCAAACATGACCAGCTCTGGCCCAGTTCAGTGCTCAGAACACTCAGGAAACAGGTAAACTCTTTATTTTGTCTACACCCTTACTCAATTCACAGCTGCACTGAGCAACAAAATAATCTTCATCCTTTCCCACATTGAGCCAACAGAAGTAGAAACTGGAACTGTCTGTCTATCCATCCATCCTCCCATGCAGCAGGAGGCATTCAGCTGTTTGGACATTTAGTAGCCTTTTCTTGTGAAACACGGAATGAGTCAACAGAACTATTCTACACAATACTGCCTAGAATACGCTGATTTACTATGCTTTCAAAACTCAGTGTCTTGTTATACTATCTCAGTTACTGGGAAAAATCTATTAAAAATTGATAGCAATTCCATGAGACAACAGACCACTTATCACTGCTCTAGAATAAAGAAGGATGAATACATGTTTAAAGAGCAGATCCACTTTCAAACACTTAAAAGCCAATGACCTGATCTTCAGAGCTTTTACTTGACACTGTCTATACGCACGGAAGTCAGTCCCTAGTTCTTCACTTGCCTCTGCATCCAGCTTGTCTCCCTAAGTACCCAAAGACTTCACTTTTCACAGCCACGAGTAAGCATCACATTGCTATTTCCTCGTTAGGCAGTGTAATATAAGTCACTTCCATAGAACGACACATATGGCAAAAATCAGGTATAACCTTCCAGAATAGCGGTTACTATTTCAGCCACAAGACATCTTCTCCCTTTTCACAGTTGCTTAAACCCAGGGAAATTTCCAAATTTGACAGAATAAGAGAGATCCTGCGGATAACAGGTTACTTTATTATTCAATTTTCTTTCCAGATCATTGTCCATTAAACATGATCTCCAATTCAGATTCAATTTTTACCCACAGTCTCGAGTATAGAAAATTATTTCCAAAATTCTGCTTGTACTTCTGCGCCGAATTCTCTGAACAAAATCCTGAAGTGGAATGTCTAAACCACAGACAAACAAAACCTTTATATCCTAAATGACTACACTCACCCTCTACAAGTAGTATGAGTATACAGCATGAGGACCAACATTTGTCAGACTAAAGCAGAACAAAAAGCAAAGTCCTGGAGACAGCAGGAGTTTCGTAGGTAAGGCAGCAACAACTGTCACATGCAAAGTAGGCAAGAAAACAGCTACAGATTGTGCTTTGTTTTGGATTTTGGAAATGGCAGCTATAGAAGGCTGCATCAGGTCATGTAGCAAAATCTCTGCCCTCAGCAATAGTCAACAGTGAATACTAAGAAAAAGTACAAGAATATAACCAAGAATACAGTGACACTTCTAGGAATATACTCTTCCACTTTCCAGAAACTTGTAGTTCAAACTTCTTGAGCCATCCTAAATCACTTCTAGCCTTAAATGATGATTCCTTCTAACTTTTTCTCCATTTATGAAGCTATCGTCATGAGAAACTAGATTTTTCTAGTTAAATGTCAAATATATGCCAAATACAGAAAATAAATTTCAGTAACTTTTTACCTGTGGCATATTCATATCATGCCTTTTATAGTAAAAGATCTACCTGTATTTACTCAACTTCAGAGAAAAATATACCAAATTCAAACAAGTTTTGTCTAAAAAGAAAAACAACCTCAGACCACGTGAACAGATAATCCACACCAAGTAAGTATATAAAAAATACTGAGCAAGACTTTCTCAAAATTATGTATTTCACTGAATCAGGAACAAAAATATTCACCCAGAGTTTTACAGATTTCAAAATATTAATAAAAACCTGCCTCCCAAGTGCTAGCACACTCTAGAATATCAAGTACAGCAAGAAAGAAAAGCAACATGTTCCATGAAACACATGCTCAACTATACCAGAAGAACAGCGTGTATTTTTCAGAGATTAAGCACGTGATCATACAAAAACCACTACATTGATCTCAGGCCTGCAGGGTAGACAAAGGAATTGTTGCTAGAAATGAGTGTTTCTGTAGCTGCAATATACATTTGAAGTTGCACACAGAAAGCAGCACCCTCGAAAGGTTAAAAAATGAAACAGAAAAATCAGCAGAAGTCCTCAGACAAACAGAAAACCCCAAGAACAGTACACCAAGAACTTTTTCTTTCATAAGCAAGAGAAAAGCACATTAAGTTCCACGCTTTGCCAATGTAGGCCTTTCCTATGGTAAAACGTTATTTTAAAATTGCAAATGTGGTATTTACCATTTCTGAATTAGAACCATTGTGCAACTTCATAGCTTTTTCCTGTACATTTCCTATAACTGCATCTGCGCAGAGGGCAAGGGATATTAGGACCACACCCCTTCAAACAAACAAACAAACAAACAAGCAAAAAAAAAACCTCTTCAGAATATTCACCAGCAAAATAGTGGCAAAAATTCCCAGGAATAGAAAAATAATAACCCCCCTCCCCTATAACATATTCTAAATGTCAGCAAAAATATTTCATGACACCAGTACAAAGCAGTGCCTACCTCCACTCTCCCTCCACCAATTAACCCCTGAGCACTGTGTGTCTCTAAGCTTGATGGGAACATCTGGACATTGCTATCAAGAGCCAGCTGTAGCTTTTGTAGTAACAAAAGTGACAGAGTATCAGTTGCAGTTAGTTAATGAAGATAGATAACCAGAAAAAATACTCTTTTTGAGTAGTTAATCCCATGTTATTTTTTCCCGACAAAGGCAAATAGAAATGTTAGGTGTAACGGTAAAACAAATGCAAGAGGATTGACAGTAGAAATCTTTCATTACTGAAACATTAATTTAAAAAAAACCTACTGTTCAGGTACAAACACCATGGTTTTAGGTTACCATATATGCTCACAACCAAGTCACTACACAGTCAACAATATAATCAGCTTTCCAATAACAAAAAACTGGTAACTCTAGTCATATCAGTCACAGTTCGCTTCCCAACCTCCAAACGTTCAAGACTGTTGTATTTTATGATGAACGCAAGGTTGAAATATCACTTTTCCTAAGTATACAACATTAAAGAAGATACTAATCACCAAAATGCGAATCAAAATCTGCTCTAGTCTTGGTTCCTTAAAAGATCGGGTCAGGGAAGAAAGTAAAAGACTAGAAACAAGCAGTGTTTTATTTTCTTAATCCTCTGTTCTTACAATCAGGGTGGAAGATTTAACATTTTTAAGGCCCATGAAGTTTAAGGTGGTATTTTCTTGGCAAGCTTCTGAAGGTACAGGAACTTCTAAACCAGTGTTTTTAGTTTGGGAACCATTTCCTTTCCATGGCTAGACTTTCCAGGTCTCTTCATCATTCAAAGTTATCAGGCACTGTAAAAGGTATAACTCAATGGAAAAGACATGATAATACGAATAATACTGGTAATGCTAAAAATATAGATATGTCATCTGCATGGATTCAGCCCTGGTCCAGAGATATAATAATAGCTCCAGCTCAGCAATTTCACTCTGTAAAGTGATGGATGCATGTCTCCATGGGCATTCTCCATCATGATTGTTTCAGCTGCGCTTAATGGCCCAGGCACACTGGACAAATGCATGGTTCAGCACTGGACTGAGATGAAGAGGCTACCTGGGACCTGAAGGGCCAGTGTACATGGAGAGGAGAAGCATGGGGACAAGATAAATGTTAATCCTTCACCCATCACACAGTTTGGAGTGTGAGAAGAATTGTTCCACTCATCGTGGCAGTGCTGAGCAGAAGCAGCAGCAGCAAAGCCATGGATGAGATCAGCAATGTTGTATGTAAAGCATGAGTAAAAACAATTGGAAAAGCTGGTCCCAAATTAATTCTGAAAGAAATCTGCAAGGAAATAGCTCTACACAAATCATTGGAATGAACTCAGGAATTCAATTATCCTTTGTCATTTGAGAAAGAAATTCTACTAAGTTTTAAAATCCAACCAGGTTAAAATCCTTGCTTTGCTTCTGATTTTAGACAGTATTAAAAGGCTAAAATGCGAGAACTTCACCTAAAAACTACAGCAAATCTGACTGAGACCATCAGTTAATATAAAGTAAATGGTTCTGAAATGGAAAAATACTTAAAAATTTGACTAGAAAAGAAAACTAATCTTTTCAAGTTTTAAAATGTTCCAACTGAAATTTATTGTATTTATTTTAATAGATATATATACTGGGATAAGTCTTTCTTGAGAATTCACAAGACATTTCAACCAAAAGGGTGCAGTTTCCAGAAATTTTAGGAGCCTAAGAACTTAGACTTTGAATAAAAGGTCTCTTCTGCCACAGACAAAGTTCTGCTAGAGCAAAGCTACAATGAAACTTGCAATTTCAGTAGGATACCTGAAGGCATTCCACCAAGAACTCAGAACTTCTATGGAATGCTTATTGTAGAAAAAACCCAGCATTTTCTTAAACTCTAAAATACAATATATTTTTACCTGTGAAGTTGAAGTTTGGTGCAACTGTGCTGTCAGCTAAAGTAAACCATATTAATCCAAGGCTCATACATAGGGCAGCAGACACGTCTACAATATTATAACGTTTTCCTGCAAAACACAAACAGCAAGAATGGACTGTTAGCACTCTTAGAATTTCATGTTTATCCTGTTTAACAGGCTAGAAGGCAAAGGAAACGTTGTTCCAATGTCATTCTTTTACTTAAACAGAAGACCTAATGTTCAGATCTTTCACACCCAGACTTAGTTCCTTCTGTAACAGAAGTTCCTACCATGGGGGAGGACCCCAGTGGGAAATATCTGATTCTTCTGGTCGGTTTTGGTTTGACTCCTACAGACACAAAGCACATCCTCCCTGACAAAGCATTCTCTTAACAACTTCAGGACACCTTAGATGTTTCTTAATACTTTTCCCTCATACGAGATATTTCAGCTGCCTTCAATGATCAGAAATAAGTCAATTCCAGACACTAACAGACAACTGTGGCACTCTGAGAACCCTACACTGTCTTATAGTTTGGGAGACACAAGTTGTGGAGGGGAATGGAAAAAAAAAGCAAGGACATGAAAAAGAAGGAGTTTGAAATAACATATTCCTTGCTCAGAAGCTGAACTTGGAACAGGAGCTTCCAAGGGAACTTTGTTGAACTGTATTTTTTAACAATAATATTAAAAAAAATAGCTTCTGAGACTTCAACGCTACTACAACACAATCAAAAGTTTCACAAAGCTTTAAGGAAATACCAGTCACTTTGCATTAAAATGATAAAAATTACTCCTAATAAAAGGTAAATACTGTGTAGACACGTGCATGTGTAAAGTTGTAATCTCCTCTGAAAATTCAGCTGCTTTTCAACCAGAAGGCCAGAATTACCTACAGAAACAGAAATACAGCATTCTAGATTTTGTTCCATAATACTTGTCCATGTGGAGCTTTACGGACTGAATTTTTGTGTATTGAAAAAACAAACTTATTATAATATACTTAAGTATTCTAAATCCAGAAATACTGATGTATATTTATTCACATAACTATAACCTTTATCTGCTTTTCTCCAGATTCCATGTTCTCTTCTTGGAATATGAACTGTGACTATAGCACAAGCCAAAGACATGCAAAATCAGGTGTATTTCTGATTAAACATTCAGCCAAAATTTAAGAATTTAGAAATTATTCTTTTCAAACAGGAGTGGGGATTTTCCTGACAAATCATGTTTGGATTTTTTTTTTCCATTTCAAGTTTTCCATTTCAATATTGAAATTGTCTAACTTAGGATGTGATTTAGTTTAGAAAACAAACTTACACTTCTTAAAAATCAAGAAAGCTTGTGTAAAAACAAAGTTTTGCAAGTGACCTGTAGAATGTTTTTCCCCATATTTTCTGTTGATCTAATTATATTTGTACATTTTCTCAGAAGATACTTCAGAAATTCTCATTTTTCTTCCTATAGGAAAAGCTCTACCAGTGGAATTTAACAAAGTACAGGATTCCATATATGATAACCTCCCAAAGAAACAAACAAAAAAAAAATCATCTAATAGTAAGACTAACACTTACCTTGTATAAAAACCCCACCTATCATAACTGGAATCAGCTTACAGCACTTGAAGATGACTTGAGTAGGGTAATTCAGATACCCTAAAGAGGTATTTGACAAACCCATAGTTCCCACTGTCAAAAATGCTATCATCATGTAGGTTTTGCCAGGAATTCTACAAAACATAAACATACACATCTTGGCATTACAGACTCATCTAGAGATTTAGCTTGGAAAATTTAGGTAAAGAAATACTTTTGTAATACAACTTCAACATCTTTCTCATTGAATTTCACTCGATAGAAATTAAAAAAATGCACATATGTGTCTGATTCCATATTTCATTTCTTTCAATTACTGCGAATAAACAGCACAAATACAAGACCATAAAAACTTTATGGCTCATGAAGTATTCAAGCAGTAATTCTTTAACCTCCTTCTGAGAAGGTATGTTATTTACACAAGAATCAAGACAAAGGTTTCAGGTTATTTGCCAAAGGAAACATGGAAGATTGGTATACTGAGATATCCTGGATCTTAGCTCTGTCACAGGTCACTGTGACAACTTCTTTAGTGAAGTTTTCACATGAACCTTGACATTTTTAAAATGAAGAAAGGTGAAAAAAGTACCATTCTTTTATGAAACTTGACAAAACTAAGGGAGCAGTGATTCAGATAACATGAACAGAGGGACTAGTTGAACACTTGCAGATGTTTTGTTCTCAATTTCATGAAATTATCACCTGACAACAGAAGATCCAACAATAACTTCTGAGCCCACTTTGTGATTTTTTTACAGTTATTTCTGTGCATATGTTCGGTTATTTTTCATGCATACTCAGAACCATGCTAAGAACATAAGGAGCTGTCTTGCTGTAATCCTGTCTTATCTGTAACTCATTATGTGATGTACTCTGAGACATGCAAGAAAAATTTAAAATTTAAGAAATACAGATTTCTGCATGTCTACAAGAAGATGCCTAGGTCATAGAAAATCAAATGTAAAATGTATTTCAGATCTACATTTCCAACACAACTTACTTGAAGGGTCATGCTCTGTAAGCATTACCATCTGGTAATAAAAACCAGTAACTACTAGTAACAGAACACCCAAAAGGTAACTGTGCAATATTATCTGATGCATCTCAAAAAGTCAGAGAACTTGAAATATAAGCTGTCAGTGTTTAAAATAAAAGAAATAATTTGTCAAAGTTATGTTGTTTGGCTAAAAAAGAATTTTATAATCTAAAAACCGTATATGCAAAATCATCCAAGGTTGACTGCAGGTAAGGAAAACTAGTTATGTTCAACTAGAATATAAGGCAATTTTAAAATTCATGTACACCATGACAGCATGTATTCAAGTTTCCAGAGTGCCTCAATATACACTTTGAAGAGGCTATAGATAGGTAGGAAGCTGCAGAATGGCTACACCGAGGCAGAAAATATCCCATTTCCATAGGATTCAAGAAATCAAAAATCTCCCTGGTCAACTACAATGAAAACACAGCACAGTTTTGTGGCAGTGTTATGAGCGCTGTCCTAAATGAAAAACACAAAACGTTAGCACATCCTTTGAAGCAAACCTACTCAGCCACATGGCAAGCAGAGAGCAGACCTCTGACACTCTCCAAGATGCACAGCATGTTAGAGGAACCTCTTGGTGAGGGGGTGCCAATATTTGAGGAAAACATATTCACTGACAGATGGCTTCAAATGCTGTGAGGAGCATTGGCTCTATTCTAGATGTGATAATCCCAAGCAGCACATCCATGAGTCAGCCTCTATCAGCCACCTCAAGGATACGTTAAGTATGTTCTGTTAAGTGAGAAAAAGTGACAGCAGAGTCAACAAAACTACTTACAGGTCCAAAATCTAAGTGGGTGCTTCTAAAACATTCTCTAGCATCATCCAGCAAATTCACTTTCTTTTACCTACAGAACTGCTAGCAATGCCTCACAGTACTCACATTCAAAAAACCAGAAGTTAAATCTACCGTAAGTACCAAATACTTCTAATTTCATGGACAGTGTGTAAAATGCTTGGAAAAACACATACCTTCTTCTTTTGTCCTGAATCAACTGCAATTCTATTAGTCCAAAAATGGAATAAAATCCAAATTGCACTAAAGTGAGGTACCAACCAAAAGGTTTAAAACCTTCCACTGAAAATATCAATTCCTATAAAAAAAAAATCCACCAAAGTCATGTACACACACCAAAATATTAAATGGACAAAAATATCAACAGACCTTTTTCCTTCATGTACATGTAAATCTAGCCTTTGCAGATGCTGGTTATTAACTAGATTTATCTGCCATATGTAACATGCAAAGTATTGAAAAAGAAAAGACAATTTAGGTTCTCCAAAACAAAAGAAGAAAATTTACTGTTGCTGTAAATACACTAAAATTAATGGATCAATTCATTAGGGGAATACATTTGATCCATTAGTAATTATCTCATATTACAGAAGGCTTCCTGCCTGCATTTTTGCTGCTTTCAGTTCATTTACTTCAGTAGACCGTTTTTATTCAGATTTTATAAATATCTCAGGATAAATTTAATACAAGTTTTCTCTAACAAACGTCAGCTCCTAGGAACACACACCTAATATTCTGAGTGCCTACATTAAATAGCACTTGTGAGTTCATAAATATGCAGGCTGCAGGAACATTTTAAACCAGAGCAATTTGTTGTGGAAAAATACATACACTGCACAAAGACTTATGTAGGTGCATCAATTATAGAAACAAAAGGCTGCCTAATATTTGCCTTTTTGAGATTCTGCTTTTAATTACTGATCATGCTCTCTAACTCTTTTGAAGTAATTTTATGTTAACAAACTTCTCAGCTGCTTTTGAAAACTGCACTGGAAACAAGATTTTTAATTATCAAGTTTTTAAATCACTGCTTTATTGAAAATACTCAATGAATTTAAAAATAACTTTAAAAAGGGAACATAAATGTAGCTACTCAAGATAAAAGAGCAATGATTAGCAGAATGGCAAATGTTTAACTAAAATGGCATAAACATTATGCTTCTGTTTAACAAACTACCACAGCACAAATTTCAGCTCTGTCCTGAGAACAGAGAGAAAAATAAGATGACTGTAACTGTACAGCACTCATGGAATTCAGGGAGTTGTAAAGGTTTCAACATCAATGAAGACTTGGGTGTATCTTGCACACAGAAGTAAAAGATCAAGTCATGAAAGTGCAAGTGACCTAAACTGTGCAGGCACATGAACTATAATGGAAACTTAGATTATATATTACTTGCTGTTCTGAACACTGAGAGGCTGACTTTGCAATAAATTCTAGTTTAAACGTCTATACATATTAAAAAGCACACAATATCATCATGCTATTGAAAAAGAAAAGGGGTAGGAGGAATTGGCCTAAGACACAAGTTTGTAACATTTACCTGTAAATATCCATAGATTAGATAAAACATAAAAACTCCAGAAACACATATGAAAAATTGAGTAGGTTTGCTAAATTTGCTGAGATTCATGCCAAGAACTACAACATCATCTACTGATTTGATATGGGGAGACATAGCTTGAGATTTGGAAGGTACACTGATGGAAATGTATTTTCTTGATGAAGTGAATTTCAGATCCATGGTTCCTGGTTCGCTGCATTCGGGGCTACTGTTGTCTTCTGTCTGCTTTTCTTCTTCTGTGTGTTTTCTGTCTGAAAGCTGAAAGAAATGCTAAAGTCAGAGAGGACGTAGCACTCAGCCTTTCAACAACAACAGTGAATGAATGTGACATTTTTAGGGAAAATATAAGGGTTTCAGAGTTTTGTTGAATTGTTTTTATTCACAAAATTTACTTCGCTTTTCTGATGTCCGAAGTTAACATCAGTTAAGTTTGTTAACACCAAAGTTAACACCAGAGGCCATCAACACTTTATGAAAGCACTTTCGCTTCATGCGGGAAGTAGCATTGCCACACACTACAAAGCAAACAAACCAACCAATCAACCCCAAAACATCAGCAACAGAAAACCAGCTTGAGTTTCTCAACAGCTCTAACTGGTCCTATCATGTCACAGGAGTGACTGCTTGGGAGAGAAGTGATCTCCATAACCAACTCACAGGGAAAGAGCTGGTATTGAAGCACTGTGGTTTTGCCTACTTTGCTTCATCTTCTCAGCAAAACACACCAGACTAATCCACAGCATGGGAAGCCTTGCTAAAACTACAGATTTGAGCCTGTGACCAATTACAAGCATTGAAGTGGAAGAAGTTATCCCCTCATCCTCACATTTATTCACTATTTCTTGCACACTTTTGCAGAAAAGAACATGAGGAAGGAAACAGACTGAGAAGCCAGTCTCAGAAATCAGACTGCTTATCTGATGAGGTCTACGATATGGCAATCCCTTTAATATTTATCACATGCTGCTATTTCCACATGTAACTGAAAACAAAATGGCATGACAGAAGCCTAGAGAAGGAATGCAGCAGCTTAGTAGACTGAGATGCAAATAATTCTGCTCTCCAGCTCAGCAGACAGTAAATATAATGTTTGAGGGGTTGTTTTTTTTTTTAAGATAAAGCACACTGGTCAGCCAACTGTCCCAAGACTTTTAAGTGTAGGTCAACATCAAGTTCAGTGAGCAGTCAGTAATTAAACTGTGTTTGTCCCAGCAGTTCAGTGGTTTGTTTTTCCCAGCTCAAGAATAATTTTCCTCATTACATATGTATAAAAAATGCTTTCCCCATTGTTTTTAAATGGAAAATGTCCTAGTATATTAACACTAGATCATGGAATAAATGTGGTCTGCAAAAACACTGGCAATTTATTATACAATATATTACACAATACTAGAAATTATAAGTTTAGCTGAAAAATGAAGTATTAGTATGAAGCTTGCAATGTCCTTATGTTTCCTTTTTTCCGACGATCTACTATCAGGTTGGAACAAGACTTGTACTAGAGTTCTGAAAGAACATCTCGGGGAGTATAACAGGAGTTTAGGGACCATGACAATTATTTGTGCTTAAATTCATAGCTCTTCAGCTGAAGATCAAAAGTGAGAGGTAGAAAGTTTACCCCTGTGGATTTTTAGCTAATCCCAACATGAAGTGACCACAAAAAAAAAAAAAAGTTTCAGACTATTTTTAGTAAAACCAGAAAAGCACTAATGTCAGACAATGAGACATGAGTTAGCCTTCACATGCAATATCATAGAGCTCTGATCACCCACAAAGAAAGACTGAAAAAACAATGGCAAACAAGGGTTATCAGGATGGAGGAACAGACTGCCTATATTAGGAACTGGAATAAGATGAAAGCATAACTTGTCTAGCCTAACAAAACCCCAATGAAAATAAAATAGACCTGCTTTCAATAAAAGTATGGAGTACCACTAAGGAGAAAAAATAGTTCTAATTTTAAGGACAGAAGAATGAGAGCAAGTGGGTATGAAGTGATCATGAATAAATTTACCCTTTCCATCTCTAGACCACCTATATTCTAGAGCAGCACAAAAATGAAAGAAGGAACAACTGAACTGTTTTTTTTTAAGGTCAAGCTTATAAAAGCCATTGTGTACAGCTGTTGAGATTGGGCTTGATAAAGAGAAGTCCTCTCTAATCCCATGTTTATAGCATCCCACCACGGAGCTGCCTGCAAAAGATGCTTGGTGATCCTACTCGATCCAGGATATGAATTACTGCTCTCCCCAAAAGAATTGCATGCAAAATCAGGACTTCCAAGTTCAAGCCTCAAGATCAAATCCCCACGAAGGAAAATCGACGTAGTTCAGAACCTATCCCTTGGTGGCATCTCGGCTAAACGTGTATTTTTGTTGATGCCTGCTCAGATTTTTCCTGTCCAGTGAACACTTCTCCTTACAGGCACCCAGCATTTGTTAATGCCACAGTTTCCCAGTGGAACAAGTGCTGCAGGAGCAACCTGAGCCTCATTTTTCAGCTAAGTGGAAACAGAGTATGACATATGCTCAGAAGAAGACACAGCCACGTACTGTCACGGGTGCCTCGAGAGCCCAAAACCTGAGAGTTTTAGCGATTGCTGAGAGAGCTTGCACAGCATCAAGGCCTTTTCTCTTTCTCCCTCTGCCCATCCCTGCAGCGAACAGCCTGGGGTGTGTGCAGCAGGCTGGGAGGGGGCACAACCTGACAGATTGACCTGAACTAACCAGAGATATCCCATAAAGCACCATGGACAGCAACAAAAAGTGAGAGGAGGGGGTTCAGGGAGGTCAGCCAGCTTTTGGTCAGGAACTGGCTAGACATTGATCTACCTGTGGGAGGAGTGATCATCTTTACATCACCTGTTTTGTTTTGCTTCTCTTTCCATTTTTTTCTCCACTTCTTAAAAAATATTTATTTCAACCCATACATTTTTTTTTCACTCTTCCTCACCTCTTACTCCATCCCTCCAGGGGTAGAGGGGAAGGTGAACAAATGGCTGTGTAGTGCTTAGCTGCCTTCCAGCATTAAACCACACAGTTAACATAATCTTCGATTTTCAACTATTCCTATTCAAAGTATTTCCTCAAGAACACCATCAGATTTTACAATCTGTCCACTTAATTTCTAGCAGATTACCAAATCTATCTTGAAAGCAGGAAGAAACAACACTGATCACTCCAGACATGTCCATGACCACCCATAAACCTATGATACATGGTAATTGTTTTTCTCTATATCCTTCAAGGAGCATTATGTAATGACTGAAGAAACTGAAAATGTATGTATGCATTTGAAACAGTCTCCACCAAGCAATTTCATTAGCAACACTGACAGAACTCTTCTGAAATTCACTGTGACTTCTCGAACTGATATCTTTCTAAGTATGAAAACCGTTATTCCTCCTCCTCTCATCAAGATCCCTCAAGCAACTCATTCACCTCTTGAACGAACATACAGCAAAAATCTGTTTTATGAAGAGTTAAGAACTGTCCTGATTTATGTAAAACACCTATTTCCCTCTTTTTTTTCCCCTCGTGTGTGTAAAAGTGTAAACAACACATTCTTTAGATCAAAGACTTCCTGTTTCTTCCCCTTTTAAAAAAAGTCCCTTGCAGATCAGTACTTTAGCTCACCACAGAAAACAGGGATTACATGAAGGAGAAACAAATGAACAAGTGAGTAGAAAAGCAAAATTTCTTTGGTCTCCAAAAAAGTTAACGACTTGCACTAAGCATGGAAAAAACATCATGAGGGAGCTTGAGCCTTGGTTGGCCAAGGTTTTTTAAGACTGAAGAACATCTGTTAAACCCATAATTTCGGCAGAAACCAGCATCTTAGTACGCTCAGACAAACTGCTCGCCTGAGACGCACAAGGCAAGCTCCACGTTGGCCCTGGCCATGATCCTCTGGAGACTGTGCCAGCAGTGCTTGGCGGCAGGACAGCAGCTGGCACCTCAACAGGGACGCGCCAGGCGACTGGGACGCCAAAGTCCATCTGTGGGAAACCCGAGCAGAGACTTCGCTTGACGCTACCTGCGTCCTGCCCCGGAGGCAAAAGAGGGAAGGGGATACGGTCCAACACGATCCCTGAGGCTTCCTCCCTGCCCACTCGCCTGCGCCAGGTGTGTCCCTTCCCGAGCACCTGGCAGCTGTTCCGGGCAGGGCTGGCACGGAGGCTTTCCCTCCAGCCGCCACAGGCCGCCATTCCCCACCCTTCCCCCGGGAGAGGGAACGCGTCGCGGCCCACGGGCCCCGCGGGACGCCGCCTCCTTGGGCCGGCCGAAACCCTCCCTACACCCAGTGCCAGCCTCCTCCCGCTCCACACCCTGCCCCCGCGCCCCTCACCGTCGCGCCCATGGCCCCCTGATAACGGGCGACGCCTCCCAGGAAGCGACCCCGCCTCCTTCTCGCTCACCCCCCGTCCCTGAGGGAGGGAGAAAAAGAGGGGGGAGGAAAGGAGGGGGGAGCGGCCCCGCCCCCGTACCTGTCCGGCGGGC
>VZTG01005006.1:102955-136150 GCA_013397845.1 Melanocharis versteri | reverse complement strand
TGTTGAGGTGGAACTTCTTGTGTTTCAGTTTGTGGCCACTGCTCCTCGTTCTCTCTCCGGGCGCCACTGAAGAGAGTCAGGCACCATCCTCCTGGCACCTGCCTCTGAGATATTTATATGCATTCATGAGATCCCCTCTCAGTCTTCCCTTCCGCAGACTAAATAGTCCCAGCTCTCGCAGTCTCTCCTCGTAAGTGGTGCTCCAGACTCCAAATCATCTTTGTGACCCTGCGCTGATCCCTCTCCAGGAGCTCCTTGTCTCTCTTGTATGAGGAGCCCAGAACTGGACACAGCACTCCAGACGTGACCTCACCAGGGTCAAGCAGAGGGGCAGGATCACCTCCCTCCACCTGCTGCACACACTCTTCCCGATGCACCCCAGGGTACCAGTGGTCCTGCTGGCAGGGCAATAACTCCGCTGTGCCCTGCCCCGCCGCAGAGCGACCGGGACGTGAGGAAGGAGCCCGGGGTGGCAGGAGCACCGGGAGGAGTGAGGAGCTCCTCGCCTGCCTGCGCTCCCCGCAGCTGCCAGGAGGAGTGACAGGGACACGTGTGAGAGTGTCACCTCCCCGCCCAGGTGTGCTTTGGTCAGGCGCTGCTTTGAGTCCGCAGCGACTGAGACTGCCTTAATACTCTGGAAAAGCCTCCTGGAGAAGGCGATCATATTTCACACCACGGTGGCATCAAGACTGTTTGTAATCTTGAAAAAGTTTTTTTTTTTTCCGAGGTTTGGTTGATGCTCTGCTGCTCTGATGGGAGCAATGAATCACCCACCCAAAGCTGCTGCTTTCATGAAAAAAAAAAAAGACAAAAATGCGTTTAGAGGGAGGTGTTCTTGGTGTTCTTGTGGTCATTCCACGTGAGGCTGCAGGAAGGAAATCATAAAAGTATTTAATAATGACAAGTGGAAATGTAAATGAGAGCAATAACAGCAGAAGGCATAGAGCATAATGGCCAAAGGAATCAGGTAAAGAACTTAGAAGAAAGGTAGCTAAAGGCATTTTGGGAAAAATGTGCAAATTAGATGTAGCTTGAAAATACATAAAATCCAGTTATTATTCATATAAGTCTATAAAATGGCAGTGCTGTGTTTTCTGTAATTATGTGCAGAGGTATTTAATATTATACATAATCTCTACAAGACAATAGAGACATATTTAGGAAATTCAAGCTTTTATGTTTACAGTGTTTTAAAAGTTTTCTTTACTTTTCCATTGTTAGTGTAGTAAATAAGTGTGTATTACATAGATAGTAGCACCAAGTGCTCCAGCATTTAAAATCATATTTTTAAGGGTATTTATTAAGTGACAGACACCAAAAAGAAAATGTGCACTACAGGGTTACTTAAAAACAAATAAACAAACAAAAATTTGAACCCACTAAAACCTTTTAGCAACTAGCTGTTTCTGAAAAATGGGACTAGTGATTATTGAGAAAAATACTTGCAGCCATCTTCCTGTGAAGTTGCAGTGCTTCTTGGTTCGAGTTTCCTGGACTGAGGGATTTCACATTAAGCGAACAATTGTGCTTTTTTCGCAACAATACAAATGATGCTTTTCACCGTCTCTGTGACAGAAGTAACTACCCCAGTAACTCAAGTAAATATATTCAAGCTTGCACGTGATCAGCTGGGATTTTCTAGCTTCCTGTGAATAAATTCTTTAGGTATGTCAGCTGTAATAAACTTTACTGTTACAGATGTAAGTGGAGTGATTACACAGGAAGTTCCACCTGGACATAAGGAAGAAGTTCTTTTCTGTGTGCGTGACTGAGCACTGGAACAGATTGCCCAGAGAGGCTGTGGATTCTCCCTCACCGGAGATATTGAGGATCCTCCTTCACTGGATATATTCAAAAGCCATCTGGACACAATCCTGAGTAATGGGGACCCTGCCTGAACAGAGCGGTTGGACTAGATGACCTCCAGTGGTCCCTTCTAACCTTACCGGTTCTGTGCTTCTCTGAGTGTGCCTTACTGATTCAGGGGAAGCAGGCAGACAGCAGGAAAGATCAAACTGCACCACTAAATTGTATTGACTAAATAACCTGTAACTGGGTGGAAGGAACCTGGGTATGTGAGGCTCTTGATTAGGAAGAGTGCTGAGGAGAAACACGCTGGCAGATGTGATCTTATATTCCCTAATGTCTGAGGCTTGTTGATATCCTATTGTATTCTTTTTTAAATTCAGAAATGTAGAAATTAGGCTGCCTGATTTTGGGAGGTTTCCTACCTGTTGATAAAGACCATGTATTTTGCTGTTTGCAATGTATTTTTCTATTTCTATTATCCATATTCTATAATTCCAACTGGAAAGTGGCATGTGTGCTGGAGAAGGTTCTCTTTAAATAAAGCAGAAGAGTAAACGACGAGTAGGATGTTTATTATTGATCTCACAGATGCTTTTTCAGTCTGCAATATGAACACGTATGGATTACTGGTAAAGCTGGAAAGCAAATTACATTTTCTTTTATCGTTTGTAAAAATGAAGTTAGGGCTTATGAAAGGTGCTGGATTCAAGCTCTGGGGACCTAACGTCTCTGTTTATCCAGGAAATAGATGTTGTACATCACAAGCAGAGGCAGTGGAAGTATTAAAGATCTCGAAGTTCTCACACTCCCTGTCTGTACTTCTCCTTCTTGACCTACTCAAGGTACTAATAGGAAAGCTTAGTCTGTGCACAAATTTAATCCTATTTTTTTTTTTTCTTCTGGAAGGTGCACAATAATGCTGTTGGCTGTAGTTTTATTAACAAGAGCTTTTGATCACTACAGTCTAATTTAGAAATGCCAGCTCTGTAATAGGCTTTGTTGCCTTTGTTGTCTAGCTTAGATTGTTTTCACACCCTTTCAATGTGAGCATGTCTAATTTTTCAGCAGTGAAATGGTACCCCTGTACCCACATCCCACACAGCAGGTTGGGAATTAACCAGGACAAAGGTGTTAGGCACTTCTTATTTGTGAAGAGAACACAAATATAGGATATTTATAATAGGTGCACATCTTGCATTTTGCCAGTGGGCTATGGACAGCAATATCCTCATGGTGTAGTGTGTGTTGTTGTTAAGAATTTAAAGGAGTAAAAAATATTTCTCGTGTGTGGCAAAATGACGAAATACAGGTGTGTTTCCCCATGAAATGTGCGTAGGTATACCACAAGTGACACAAGTATCCGTGTACATTTTCACCTGGGCGATAAATAAAATGAAGCCAATAAAGCGGAACAATGAGGGAGATTTGTTGTATTTCAGCATGAAAGGCAAATTAATACCACTTTCAGATGCTTGAACCCAGATCTCAGAGATGTGGGTCATTTGTATAAATATTTTTAGAATCTTTTATATTGACTAAATCAGAGCATAAGCAAATGAGGATGCAGTTTGTGAGTCTTGATACAGCTAAAGCCAATGTCATTTACAGGTTTATCATCTTTATAAAAAATGGTGGAGAATTACATGCAAAGTGGTCAATTTTTCTGTGAATTTTGTTTTAGGGTTTACATTTGAGGCAATTAAGTATTACACAAAAATAAGTATTTTAGTTAGATGAAAATGGCTGTCGTAACTGGTCATCTGCTGAGTTAGTCGGAGTTAAGTAAACCTAGAGGCTTGATTGACAAAAAGAAGAACTGCCATTTACCTCTGTAGCACGGGAAAAAAGGGGGAAAGCAATAGTTCTCCTCTCCTGTTGGCAGATATAATGATATTCCTGATAATTTAATACAGTAAAATTTTTCTGCCATCTTTGTACAGGTTTTGATTGCTGTTACTCTGAGACGCAGTAGAGTGAGAACAAAATAGATAAGACACACACAGAAGACTCGATGGGCTTTTTACTAGGAATATTTTTAAAATCAGAAATAGGTGCCCATCAAAACAGAGGCTGCCTAGTTAAGTATCACAATATCAATGCAATTAAAAATCAATATGTTTTAATATATATGTTATTAAAATGTGTGTGTTGCTCAGGCTTCTGTAATAAATGTTTTCTGAATGCTTTCCTATGATTTTCTCTACTTAAATTCCAGCTGCAATGATTTTTCTTAGCCTAATTTTAAAAACCATTTCTAATGTATTCCTTGTACTACTGCATTTTACTGCCTCAGAACCTAAATTGCAGCTTTAACAGTAACAAAAAGCTCTATGGTTATAGAATACGGAGTTTGAAATGTGTGATACATCACTTCATATTCAAGGGAAAGCTATTGTGTCTAGAATTATAAAGTTAAATTAAGGTTCTGCCTTCTGACATTACAAAGTACTGTAATACTGATTTTTAAATTTTTAAATTGCACTTAAAACATGGAACGTAGGGCCAGACAGATAATCTATCAAGTGTTGGTAACAATCTAGATACAACTTCATTATTTCTGTCTCATCACTGGTGCATATAAATGCTGGTACTTAGAAATGCAAACAGTAAGTAATTTGCTCAGAGAGAGTGGATGTCCAGCTGTATATTCTACAACTTATTTGGAATAACAATGTAGGGAATTTTGCAGTCACAACTGGTTAATATCAGAAAAATTGTGCTTAAGCCGGGATGCATTCAAATTGTTTTGTACTTTGTGAATGGAGGTGGTTAAAGTACCTTTACCAGTCAGTTTAGGTTCACAAGCAGCCTTCTTGGAAATAACTTCTTTTTATTCATACACAATTGTGAACAGGCTTATGACTTGGTGTTGACAGCATTACACCGATGACACTCCAGAGCATGTGAGTAGAAGTGGTCTCACTTGTGCCTGCAGGTCTTGTGTTACGCTGGGGACAATGGCAGAATAAGTACTAGTGAGGCAGGTTGATTGATAGAATATTTTCTATAAAAAAAATTTCTCATCATCCAATTGCATAATTTTTGAAATAATTTAGGGCCTTCTAGACTGTAAATAATAGAGTATGTTGTGGCTGTGCGAAGTTTGAATTCAGGCCCTGCTTCTTAGATGTGAAGGCGTGATGGATGTTTTTTTCTTGAAGTGTAAGACTTGGAAGATTTACTGAGTAAGGATGAAGCTGTTTATACGTCCTGGAGATATGCGATATGCGTTTTGATAAATGTTGAGGGATATCTGGGCATGAGAGGTAACCTAAGAACAAATATTAGGTCAGATCAAAGGTCTGTTTAGTCATTCTCTGTGGTGGAGTCTAGGGAGCTGTGGATATGTTAAGTAGTCCCTCTCTTAGCATGGGGCCCTGGCTTGTGTGAGTAACTTGTGTGGAGGTTGTGTGTAGATTGTTTAATGGCCCCTAGTAGACATTTCCTCCAACACTTTGTCTATTGCTTTGAAGCCATTTAAGTTTTTGCCCTCTGTAATGTTCAGTTAAGGAGCTGTAAAAGATTATTGATCTGGATGAATCCAGTACTGAGCAGTACTGGGAAGGTCATGGAATTGATAAGTGAAGTTACCACAGAATGGTTTGGGTTGGAAGACACCTTAAAGATTATCTAGTTCCAATCACCCTGCCATGTCAGGGACACCCTTCCACCTGACCAGGTTTCTCAAAGCCCTGTCCAGTCTGGCCTTGAATGCTCCCAGGGATGGGGCATCCACAAGTCCTCTGGGCAGTGTGTTCCAGTGCCTCATCGTAATCACACTAAAGAATTTCTTAATATCTAATTTAAACCTAATATCTAATCTAAACCTAATATCTAATCTAAAGCTACCCTCTTTCAGTTTAAGGCCATTCCCCCTTGATCCTGTCACTACATGCCCTTGTGAAAAGTCCCTCTCCAGCTCTCCTGCAGGCTTCCTTTAGATGCTGGAAGGCTGCCCTAAGGCCTCTCCAGAGCCTTGTCTTCTCCAGGCTGCACACCTCCAGCTCTCTCAGTCTGTCTTCACAGGAGAGGTGCTCCAGCCCTCTGATAGTCTTCATGACCCTCCTCTGGACTTGCTCCAACAGGTCCATGTCCTTGTTATGTTGGGAGGCCCAGAGCTGGACATAGCACTCCAGATGGGGTTATACAGGACTGGAGTAGAGGGGCAGAGTCACCTCCCTTGTCCTGCTGGTCACACTTCTTTTGATGTAGCCCAGGTTATGATTGGCTTTCTGGCCAACTTGCTGAGCATGTGCTCAATCCCACTATCCATGTCACTGATGAAAATGTTGAACAGTGACAGTCCCAACACTGATCCTTGAGGAATGCCCCTCATCTCTGGTCTCTGCTTGGATGTTGAGCCATTGATTACAATTGTTTAAGTGCAACCATCCATTCAATTCCTCATCCATTGAGCAGTCCACCCATGAAATCCATCTCTCTTCAGTTTAGAGACAATGGCATAGTGTGGGACAGCATCAAATGCTTTGCACAAACCCAGACAGATGGCTTCAATTGCTTTTGCCTCATTCACCACCACTGTAACCCCATCCTAGAAGGCCACCAGATTTTTCAGGCATGATTTGCCTGTATTGAAGCCATGTTGGCTGTCATGAATCACCTCCTTATTTTCCATGTGGCTTAGCATAGTTTCCAGGAGGATCTGCTCCATGATCTTGCTGGGCACAGAGGTGAGACTGACTGGCCTGTACATCCCCAGGCCTTCCTTTTTTTTCCTTTTTGAAAATGGGGGTTATATTTCCCCTTTTCCAGTAAGTGGGAACACCATCATACTGCCATGGCTCCTTAAATGTGATGCACAGGGGCTTAGCCACTTCCTCCATCATTATACATGTTCATTATAAGGTGTTTCCGGATACATAAGCTTGGAAGTTGGTGTTTGGCAAGTAGGATATGTTCCTGGAAAACAAAGCAAACAGATTTTTTGGTGTCAAGTGGATCCTGGAAAGATTGATATTTCTCAGAAGGAGAAAAGGAGAATTTGGGGTCTATTTTATGCTTCTGGTTGGTAACTTTAGGGAGAGAATAAGTTTGACAGGCTTGGCTGGAGAATGACACTTTCAGATAAGCATCAAAATATTTTATATTGAATTGAAATTAATTTGAAACAAAACTCCTGAATTTCTGAAGTTCGTTCTTCATTACATCTTAATTCCACTTAAAAGAGGATTGAAGTAATTTTTACACTACATTGGTTTCTTCTTCTGAATTAGTTTATGATATAAGTTAATAATTAGTGTCAAAGAAGTCTGTGTACTTTGCTGATATGCTAGAAAACAAAATCAGCTGGGAATTAGGCACAAGTGAAATTAAAAGCAAAATACTGTATTTGTTACTGAAGACGTGGTGTATAAATAATGGATTTTATACTTATGCTTAAATTTTCTGAAGGCAAGATTGTGAAAAACCTCTGTAGCATAATATAATCTGAAGTAACTAAAGTGTTATGCATGGGAAGGTATTGAAATGAATTTTCACATCACTTGTTTTGTCCTCATGGGTGTTTTTATGATATTTTATAGTGTCTTAGTAGTATCTTTCAAAACTAAAGGAGCACTCCTCTGAAGTAGTTTTGTCACTGTTTTATTGGCATCAGAACTGGTATGCTACAAGACACGATGCTATGCTCACATTTACATGGACTCCAGTGTCTAAGGTAAGAAGGGAATGCGGATCTCCCTCTTGTGTTAATTCTTCCTGGTGTTTTACAAGGGTTGGGGACTTGTCCTCTGTGTGCTGAACCATTTTAATGGTGAGTTCTGTTAAGGTATCCTAACCTCTACCCTGCAGTTATCTGAGAATGGATCCATATGACACACTACAGCAAAGAATGGCTAGTGAAACTGTTTGCAATTGAGCCGTTTCCTCTCTACCCCAAATTAACATAAAATCACATCTTCCATGTGTGAAAAAACTACAGAGAAACTATCAGAGGAGTCACAGAGCTGATGACAAAGATGTTGTTTTCTTGTCATTGGATATATTCTCTTTTGAACTGATGTGTGCCAGATACAGTTTCCTCTGGTCCTTTTGGTGGGAAATGTGGTTAAATTTCTGCAACATTCAAGTGATCCAAGCTGTCAAAGCCAGACACTTCTGTAAGTGCCAGCTTCACCCTCTGGCATATTCTTTGCTAAGAAGTTCAGTTCTGGGTTAGTTTGTAGCATTCAGCGTCATCAGGAATGTTTTCTGTTACAGATGTCCTAGAAGACCTCTAAATATTTTATCTCCATAGTATTTACTTTTAGAGTTATTTTTTAAAAAATTGTTACATAATGAGTATCTTTTTTGCCATTAGTAGCAATGTCTCCTAATTAAGCTTGAATCTTTTTTATTACAATGATAACATCTAGATTCTTACAGCAAGACAGAGCTTGAGTTGTGGTCAAATTTGCATAAACTTACAGCAAATAAGCCTCTCTAACCAGGTTAGTTTATAATATGGAATAACTTAGGAAAAAATAGAAATATATAGTAATTCATATACTAATATATACTATCCATATCTTCATTTTTTTAGGATTAAGTATATCGGTAAATTTTCTTTTTGCTTTTTAAAGCATTGGCTTTTCAAAATAGGGTAAGATATGATGTATCCAAAGTCTATGTAAAATGTTTGAACGGAATAATTTTTTGTGGCATAATAAATACAGCTGACAAAGATAAACTGATATCTAGAAAGTTATATGCCCTTAGAGTTATCCTGTGTCTTATGTGACTTCATTGCCTTCATAAAAAGTCCTCATGGACGCATCCAGCATCTAACTACAGAGGGATTGTGCCCAAATCTGTGCTCAACTCATTACACAAACATTCAGGAGAGGACAGTGCAAAAAGTGTTTTAAGTTCTAGATAATGGCAGGAAACTAGAAAATACTACAGTAGAGTCCAAAATATTTTGAATATATTTTTTTATTAAATTTTGAATTTTCTTGAATTTTATTTGAGTTCTATTTTATAATTTTATTTGCATAATTTTTATAGCAACTGAGTTACTCCTGTAGGCATTAAGTAATTATAAAAGCACTACATTTCTTTGAGTACTTATTGAGGTATCATAGGTACTTCATTTTTATTTCATTTTTATTAACAATTCATGCACTAAAGAGAAGGGAAAAGTTTACTGATTTTGCATGAAATTGCTAATTCCACAGTCTGTGGGTACCCATTACACCGTGAAGCAAAGAATATAATTTTTTTTCAATCTTCTACAAAAAAGAATACATTATTATTTTTTTTAAGCTCCAGTATTTTTTCCCCTCTTTCTTTTTTTTTTTTTTTTCTGGAAATAGTAATTGCAATAAAATGGCATACCATCTCCAAATATGCTGAAATGTCAGACTATTTACTGCCATAGTAGAGATGTAAAAATAAACTAGTTTTGCTTTACTGAGTAAACAACCAAAAATATGTTGATTATGAATATGTAAGTGTCATTTATATGTGGGGTGGCTGACTTTTTCCCATCTGTCAAATCTACACAGATTAAGAGTCTGATGTAAATGTCAATATGAATCCAAGTATGACAGCTCTATTTATTTCTAAACATGATGTACACTGTGGTGCCTGTTTCTGTAACCAAGTGTGCCTGAAAATTAAGTGTGTCATAAGCATTCATTTAAAGAAACAGCCTACAGTCTTCCAAAGACATCATATAAAGAAAAATGTCCTTTTCAAGAAGGAAATTTGTTACTTGACTATTTTAATGTGAATTGTTTCTTCTTTGCAGCATGTCTACTATGTCTTTGGTAGCCAACCTGATTACCCCATATCATAAAAATTTAGTACCTTTCTACTGCAGTAGTTACTGGGTTATTGTTCATTTTGAAGGTATAATCAAGTCCATAAATTGCTAACTCTGCTGCTGAACTTAGGCCAATAATCTAAAGTCTTTTTTTCCCCTATGGTCCATCTCACAAGCTTTTTTCCTTTGCTAAGCAGTTTAAACTGGTATTTACAAATAAGTGAAGCAGCATTATAACACACATATTCTTCTCAGTTTATTACAGCTGTATTCTGATTGCTCAGATACATTGAAGGTAGTGTATTTGTGTATTTTTTTTCTTTTCCTGAGCCTACACAGCATTATTATTTGGAGTAATCTGGCCAATTCTGCCAAGGCCTTCAGCATGTTCTTTATAGACCCAAATCACATTGCAACATGGTTAGGTTGCAGTGTTCTTGGGCTCCATTAATTATATTGTTTAGTGATACCTGGAGCAGTGGCATTATTAATGGTGTGTGAGAAAGATGAAAATTACTTGTGGCACAAAAACTGGTGGCAGAAAATACTTCTACAAGCAAGAATCAGCAGGTTTCACTGTAAAGGTAGTGCTAAACAATTTTTGTTTAGATAGAAACTAGTAGCCTTTAGTTCCTGTGTATACACTGCATTTAATTTTGAAGATTACTCAATCTTTTTAAAGAGAGAAAAATAAATTTTGTAGGTTCATTAGCATAAAGAAGTGTTCTTTTAATGATAATGGCTGTGGCAAACACTTTGGTAAAATTAGTTAGAATTATTCTATTTGTTTGTGTAAGCAATAATCTCGATCAGTCATTCTGAAAACATGCTATATTACAGTTGTATTAGAAGAGCACCTGGTGGTATAGAAAAATTCATTTCATGGTCCTTTGCTTCTAAGATATTACACTTCAGCTATCTTAAAGGCCATTCCTGATGGGAAGTATCTAGAACTGTGCTAGTTTGCAACCTGATCGTTTGGAACCTCCCTATTAGGAACTCTTTTATAGTTCACTCAGCAGCACAATTTTCCAGGGCTACCTAACCAGGGTCATTGTTTTCAGCTGAGGTATCTGGACATATTTCAGTGACGCTTCCAAAACCAAGAGATCTGTATGTTTTTAGATCAAAGCAAAGTTCCTTTGTGTAATTTTCCGTGGGATTCTTTTGTCTCTTAATATTCAGTGTTTTACATGCTGGAGTGTCCATGTAGATGTTTAAGTTGCTTGACTACAAAACTGAACATCTACTCAGCCCAGTTGAAAGTGAGTGTAGCGGTAGGCATGACCTTAAGTGGTGAACACAGATGTTTCATGACTCGCACCATCCAATTTTAACATTTTCTAATGCGAAAGAATGAAAACCATTTTGTTTGCTCATTTCCTGAAGTGAAAAGTCATCTGCTTAGAAATGTGGCCTTTTAGTCTAATTGTTTACCTGTAATACTTTAATTTAGTACAGTGTCTGATAATTTCTGAAGCTGATGTAAAGTCTCACAAGTAGTCTTTCAACACCATGCTGTTTTTATTCTAGCTCCTGTTTATAGGTGAGAAAACTGAAGAAGTGAATGAAGCATTTATAACACAGTGGGCAGTAGTACTTGTAGTGTTAGAGCTCATTAATTCCTTTCACAGCCCAGTGATCATTGTCCCAGAATGCTCCAGCTTTAAGGAGAGTTTGACTTTACTTTGCCATTTAAAATGTAGGCTGACTCTTATAATATTTTTTTTAATTCATTGTTGAAGAGAGGCATATGTTCTCAAAATCTTGCTGGCTCAGTGCATTTATCACTTTTTAAAAAAATTACTTATATATGTATGTTTCTGTTCTGTGATTTATTTTTTTTTAGAAATATTTGGGCATGTAGCATAGTCATGGAAAAAGTTTAATTCAACCTGATTTTAGTTGGATGACATGCAAAAGTCAGTAAGGATCAGCAAGGCTTCCCTGATAATGAATGTGAATAGTACTATCGTATAAGTAAATTTTCCTCCTAATAGTTTGTACGCATTTCATTACTGGAAGATGAAGCCTGTGGGTTAAGTCATTAATTTTAAGGAACAAAAATGCAACTGAACTACTAAACAAGCTTCAAGATTTCAATTTCTGTAATGTTTGTTGACAAGTAAAATGTTTGTTTCCCACCAAACTGGAAGAGTCTGAAACATTGATCTTAGGTCTTGCTACTTTTGTGGCCATGTGCTTGATAGCTATTAGGCTCAGCAAATGTTGCCTGCGTTTAATATTCTTTGGCAAAACTATTTTTCATTTCAAGCAATTGGATTATCAGTGTGAGGTTAATAAAAAGGATGCGGTGTTTTCAACTACTACTGAACTGAAAGTCTGGTAGAAGGACGCATGGTTTTCCCTGCTGCCCACAATACTTGGCAGTCTGTGCCTGGACTTCTGCTCGATTTAATTTTGCTGTGCTTGAGCCTTGCTTGGTGCTCCTTGCTGCTCTGCAGACCTGGAGAAAGACTTTTTCATTTATCTTTTTTTTCCCAAAAACTATTGTTTTGTTTTTGTTTTTGTTTTTTTTTAAGTGAAAGTGCTTTTTAATCTGCTCAGCGAGGCACAGTTGGATTCCATATTTTCTTGGGTAATGGATTTGGATGCATTATTTGTTGTTCTTCAGAGCTGGAAGTGACTAACCTAATTTTAGCTGTGAATGTATTCTCCAGTATTTTTCGCTCACTTAGCTGCTTTGGATATTTGGCCGCTTGAACAGAAGGGAAAGGGAGATTAGGGATGCACTTTTCCATGCCTTGGAGAGACGTGCCTAGAGGCAGCTTTTGTATAGTTTCTGGTGATAAGTGGGCATAATACTGACGGACAACAAGGTATTTTGCTGTATGTTTGTCATGAACATATAAGACTGTGGACAATCTTGATGGAGCAGAGAAGAATAACTCAGCGTTTGTATTCATAATGTAATCTGTTATATAAGCACGCCCAAAGCTTTCCAAACTCATTCAAGTCCTGCTATTGTTGACCTGCTGAATAGAATTTGAGGAAGATAATGCATTCACAATGAGTGGAAAATACTTTGTTTATTATTGTAATTTTTATTTTATATCCCTATCTAATGTTAATAAATCCTCTGCATAAATAAAAACATGTTGTTTCACAAAAGCTTGTCTAAGAAGTGATATTTACAGAAATGTCGGTTGCAGTGTTTGTTTTTTTCAGGTCAGTTTGATAAAGGAAAAGATAGCCTGTGCTACTATTTACTCTAGGCCCTCTGAAATTTAAATACAGCGGTAGTTCTTAATGAACTACCTTGGTTAAACTAAAACTGCATTCAGATGCTGGGAGTCAGAAGTGCTAGGGGCTGGACTGGGGAGATTTGCAAGCGGAGAACAACCACCAGCAGTACCACCTCAGGATAGTGACAGAACATAAACTTTTAAGGGAGATTGCTTACACCACAAGTCCTGTGCCTTTCCTCCCATGGCAATGGCTGACTAGGAAACATACTCTTTTTGGCAAATTCTGTTGGCAGCAACCAGGAGACTTCGCATTCTTACATTTCTCAACCTGATTTTGATTACTAGATGGACTACAGCATGCAGGAATGGATGATAACTAAAATTTCCTCACAAAGTAAGAATTCTTAGAAAACCACAGTACATTTTAAAAACTTTGTTAAGCTTGCATATTGATTTTGTAATTCTGCTTATTTCTAATAGTCAGAATAAAAATTTGGGAGACCTTACCCAGAGGATGTTTTTCTAGTGCTTTCTTTATGTAGTGATGCTGCAACTGGATGGTCTTAGGTTTCACTGTACAGTTTTATGTTCTGCTTTGAGGTAATTGTGAACAATTCTTTTATGAGGAAGGCAGCCTTAAGAATAGAAGGATACTTTTAGACATGCAAAACACCAGGTGTGAGTCCGCTCTTCATGTGCTTTATCTAGGGTTGTGGGTCACTATAGATACGTGTGTCCATCCAAGATTTTTCTTATACTAGACTTCACTGGTGTCACATCTGATTGTGAGTTTTGTATATGCAAGAGATTTGGGCTGAGTAGACATCATCTACTTCCAGGCCCTGTCCATCATTTCCATAATGAGTGGCTCAAGGAAAATTTTTGTCTTGTCTAAGAAGAAGAAAAAGCTTTCCATGCTCCTATGTAGCAGAAGCATACTGTATGGCTTTCACAGCCTCTTGCTTGACTAGCGTGTTGCTAAAGACATTCAGGTCAAAGCAACCTTGTTAAACTTGGTATGGATTATTTCCTCCTTGGTGGAGTCCTCCCATATGGTTACATCAATTCCAACAGTGCAAATTTCTGCAGCTTGTTATTTACTAGAAATGCCAGCGTAGCTTCATAGGGAATTGACACAAAGGGAAACCAGATTAAACTGTATGATGTGATATAGACATATGTATAAACGTAACATGGTATATAAGTCGTTCATGCCTTTTTGAGTATTAATTGCCCCAAAAGACTGTCCATGTTCTATCACAAGGGCAGAAACAGAAAACATTTTAGAAATTAATGCTGTGTGGTGAGCCAGCACCAGGACCCTAAGAACTTTGAAAGTATGAATAAATGTATTCCAATTACTGACTAATGCAGGTAATGGGTTTATGGTACTTAGAGGGCTGGATGTGTTCCCTGACAGCCTGCAGACATTAGGGGCCCCTCATGACCAGCCTGCAATGTAGGCATTATGGAGTGATTTTTACTTTACTGCCTTTTCCATCAGATCATCCCCTTTCTTTCACACACAAGGTTAATTCACTTCTTGATCACATTATTTCCTCGCTGCTCTTTGACAATATAAAAATTCTGAGTGGACAGCTCAATCCCTCTTCCATCTCAGATTTGATTGTTATGGTATTGCCTGGCGTCCCTCAGAGGCCTCCAGCAGCCTTTGCTGCACTTTATGACACTTAAATGGCTGGGCTACAATTTCTCCATCTATTCACGAAATGCTGTTAATAACTCATTTTCAAAGAGGCCCTTCTTTATGTCTTGGCATTAAAGGATTTTTTATTAGGTGCCAGGATAGGTGACACACAGCCCCAGTAACCAAAGAGTTAATTAATCTGTTGAAATTTATTGCCTTTTATACTGCACTCAGTGTGACAGTCCCTAAGAGAAACAGATACTATATTTACAACCGAGCTGAAATATTCAGTAATATAGTCTGCATACTGACCCACTCCATCAGTGTATGCCTTTTGCTGGAGTACCCATTAATCAACTAAGATGGATTTGTGTAATCTGTCTTCTTTCTTATTCTGAGATTCCAATAAATATTGAAATAATAATTTATTGATTACTCTGCAATATAAATGTGTAGTAAAGCCACCCAAGATATTTGCATACTAATGCATTTCAAAGCTCTTGGCGTTCTGTAGGTATGAGAGAGAGAGATTGTAACTGGGGTTAGCATGGATTTCCTCTGGAATGTAGAACACCAAATTCTGTGTTAGCAGGATGTGGTGGTGCTCTAAGGTAATTTTTGAGATTTTATGTGTAGGAGAAACCTAACGTGTATTACTGGCCTTTCATTTGGGTGACAATAAACACACGAGAGTTTGTTTTGTTTTGCAAACAAAGATGTTCCAATTCCTTTCAAGTGAGGTGTTTATCAGAAGATTCTGGCTTTGTTCTTTCTAAAAATAGCAGTCTGGGCTGCCCACTATATTGAAGTCCTGCTGTAAAGGATGTATGTGCCTGTAATATGCATGACTCAGTGCGGCAGATTATTTGATGTAACTCTCCTGAGAGCTGAAGTAAAGAAGGTTCTGTCAAGGGAGGGATTATGACATCTTCTGGCATAAATTAGAGAATTTATGAGCAGTGCTGTAATTCATTGCAGCCTTTCTTGAGCAGTGGGATGCAATATACCATGTATTTGCCACAGCACCGAGATCCAAGGTTTTCACACACCTAACCCTGCTCTGTACTAGGGCCTGGCATGGACTATAAGGCAGTTTTGGTTACTCTGTGCTGCCTTCCTGTGGTAATTTCTCCCTACCTCCTTGTGATTAACTCATTTGTCTTGTTTATCACATTAGTAGTGCTTAGTCCAAGCAGCTCTGTTTAACTACTGAAATGTCATGTCCAAGTAGAACAGTTTGTACTCATTTGCAGAGCAAATTTCTTTGCTTATGACCTTGTATGGTACATAGCATTAAATAGGATTCAAACTATGATAAATTTTAATTCTGTTTTCAAAAAAAGCTACTGCATCTAAAAGTTAAGGCTGGACAATCTACTTGGAATATCACCTGATGGATATTGAATGACTCTTGTGAGGTAGTAACAATGTACCACTTTATGCTTTGTCTTCTCTTCCTCATTTCTTTCTGACTGTGACAGCTGCAAGCTGCCTTACAGTAGACAGTGAGACCCTGGTGTTTGTGCCAGAGAAAGCTGCAAGAGAAAAGCTGAGCAAGGTTTTTGAATCTCTTGGATATGTATTCTTTTATCAACTTCAATTAAATTTTTTGCCTTTACTTCATAAAGACTTCTCCCTTTGCCAACAATGGAGAAAAGATTAGGTAACATTTTTCTGGCTACCATTTAGGAAAAGCAGATCATTGTCCTTTCTTTGAGAATGCCTACAAGTAAAAAAGTCTGCTCTGGCAAATCTTTTTCCCTAAGGAATTAGAAGAACGAGTCAGTATGCCTGATGACTTGCACTTCACTTTCTAGCACAGCCTGAATTTGTTCTGAAGTTTCACTGGCCTGTTTAGGAGACTCTACTGTCTCAAACACTGAGAAAGATCAATTTTCAAGGCTTAGCATAGAAATACATCCCTCTAGTAAAGAAGCTTTCTTATTAACAGATTACTTAAGATCATCAGCATGACTGTCATGTAGTATATGAGATATTTAGTTCTGTTTAGCTCTTATGCTATAAATTCAAGAGTTTTCTCTCTCGTGTATATGGATAATCACTGTGTAAGACTTTCAATGTAACTGTTGATCTGTAGGATAAACATGCCCGTTTTGCCCTGAAGATTCAAGTGCAAAATTGAATTGCTGCTTATCTTTTCTAAATTCCAAATAAGTTACCTAGACAGGATTGTTTGTGGGTTTTTTGTATATGAAGGGCTTTAACCTGCTTCTGGGTGCTCTGCTTTCTCAGAACTTTGGTACCAACCAGTGTTATCTGTCTAGTATTGAACATAGCATGTCCTCACTTATGAAAACCATGATCATGAGTGGAGTTTTGGGGGATAATCTTTTTCCTTGAATAGTGCAGGAGCCCTTGGTTCAATTCAATCACAAGTGGTTTATGCAGCACATTTCAAGTCTCCATAACAATTTTTCACAGTTTTGGGTAACTGCTTCTGATCAGAATAACTGAAGTATAGATAAAATTGTACTGCACAGGATTTGTTTTCTAGTGTCTTGCTGATAAGGTTAACCAGATGGTGAAGTATAATCATCTAGGCAGTACCATAGATCATCACACTCACACACAAATAGACAAAAATGGAGGATGATAAATTTTCTGTTAGTTTTATTTGTACATGAATCAAAAAATGCTCAAAACCTGAAGAAAGCCAACCTTTTGAAACTAAAGAAAACCAATGCCATTAGTTTCTATATTTCTGTCTATAGTACAACATTCTAAGGAAGTCTAAACCTGTTGGTTGCCCTTTTTTACTTTAATGAAATTTCACTTATTGTGAATTTTATATCAATTTTCAGGAATGCATATTCTCTTTCGTAATTCATGACATTAAGTATCTTAATGACAAAAACAAGGGGTTAAAAATAAACTACTTAATATGGGATTTTTTATGCCATGTTGCTTTAAGTGATCTGAAGTCAGCTATGAGAGGAAGGTCACAGGATTAAGCTGCTTTGCACCACGATCTTACTGTTAACTCAAAATTGGGTTAACAATAATAATAATAATAATGTTATAAATATACAATTTTTTTGTTTGTTTTTCGGGTTTTTTACCCTATTTGATCCCTGTTCTCGGGAACAGCAACTTCTAGTGATAGCAAAAATACCAGCGTGGTCTCAGGGTATCTAGAGAGACTGTGAATTTTGAATATTAAGTTATCAGTTGTTTCTTTAGCCAATACCATTCCCCAGGGTGGTTTGGTGATTACACGGGCTTGATATAAAAATGATTGCAGCACATAGCATTGCAAGATGCACATCACTCAGTAGCTGTGCTTCTTCAGCCACAAATTAAGTTGTATTGAGATTGACTGTGCTGATTGGATATGAAAGACTTCGGGTGTCATGAGATATGTTGCTGCTTCTGCTCAGTGTAGTGGGAATTTTGGTTCATTGAAACTGTTTTTAGAATGCAAGATCGGATCTGGTATCACACATATGTAATTATGTTAAATATTGTGGGACTGGGCTTTGCAAGCTTTTCAGAGGTGTACAAATTTGGGTTTTGTAGTGAGTTTGTGTGTGAATTATAACACAGTGACTGCTGTTTCAGTGCAAGTGATGAACAAAATGAATGGAAACAAATTATAGCAAAGTATTGCTTGTGCGAGAAGTGATGTGAGTTGGCTCTTAGGAATGTGCTAGGATTTGACTGGAATAGAGGAGTTGGAAAGAGGACTGCTGCAGGGGTAGATGTGAAAATCATGTGGCAATTTATTGTCTTCCATTGGAAGTATTGATTGATACACAACTGTTTCATGGTGGTTTGTAGGAGGAGACCAATTATTTCAATTTTGCAGGAGCTTGTATTTCTGGAAATACTTCTCTAGTTCTATGCAGAACTTTTTCGTTTTTGTCGCTACTCAGATTAAACATATTATCCTTTATAAGTTCAAATTTTATACATCTTCTATTATTTTCAGCTGTTGCTATGAATTGTTCAACTTGGGTGCAAAGAACCGTTTCCTAACCAACTATTTTTGCAGAAAATTTACTATTGTGAATTCCAGATGTGTCTCTATATGGGACATTTTTCTGTCTGTTTACTTTTAGAGAAATTACAGTGGAGTAAGAATTGTTGTGGGTGAGTGAACCCATCATTTAGGCACTGAGACAGCATATATGTTCTGAAGTGAGAATACTCAGGAAAAAGCCATTCAACAGCTTAAAGGTGATTTTTGCTTCACATTGCTCCTAATGCTTTCACAACAAACCTGAAAGAAATGGAGTTTATATATATGTGTGTCTTTACTGTTATGCCTGTGATTAACACAGACTGTGATATTTCTTTAATTGAGAATGATATATCCTTTTTTGAAATTGAAAGTCACTTGGGACCGTGTACAGCTGTGGTGTAAGGAAGTGTTACACCATCCAAAGTCAATGGCAGCTGTGCCCTTATATGCCAGGCCTGCCTATAGCCTCTGTCTGTTTAGCCATACTGTATTAATATCATTTGGATATTCCCAGAGGTTATTTTTTCCTTGCAAACTATGTATTATGGTTGGCAACTTGTGACAGGTGAGTTCTGGTTCCCATATGCCGTGTGCAAGACTGCAGGAAAATGTATCCATGTTCTTCACATCAAAATGCCAAAATGTCAACGGTCACCTCTCAGCATAAAGACTCCCAGAAATACAAAATAAAAGTGCTTGGCATCATCCCTTGTTAATGCAGGCCTGTCTGAGAAGCTGTCTGTAGAGATAGATCTGTCAGTCACTGTGGAGGCTTGCGTGTGAGGGAGCACGACGCAGCGCTGTCGCAGCTTGAGCGCCACACTTTCCTCCCACAAAGCGATGCATCTGGCATCAAGGCCAGCCGACCACAAAGCTGAGTGACACTCAAGGTGACTCTGTCATCGGCTGCTGGCTTTCATTAAGTCATCTTCTAAAGGAGTAAAATTAAAGCAAGTTGTAATGAAACACAGAACCATGGAAAATTCTGATTTGGAAGGGACCCACAAGGATGGTCGAGTCCAACTCTTAAATTTCTCCACAGATCTTCACCTTGCTTAGGTTTGCCTCTTCAAAAATTTTTAAAGCTTTTTTTTGCTGGTCTTCAAGACAAAACCTTGTAAGTTTGTGTTATGTAGAGTTATATTAGATCTCTTTCGGAAGAAACACCTAAGGTGTGTGGTAGTTGATCTCTTTATCTTACCCAGCTCTGAGTTTCTTTTTTTCTTATGCTTCTCCATGATTGTTACTATTTAAAGTACTTTATATAGCATTAAATTTAGAAAGCCAAACTGAAAGGCAATATGAAAATATATGTAATATTTAATTTAAATCTGATTTGAAAGAAATTAGACTAATGGAATCAAGTTACGGTCTATGTTCATACCATCAAGAATTAAAAATTGAATTATATCAAACCAATATCCATAAACTTTATAGAAAGAAGAACTTCTGTCATTTAAAAGTCAGAGCGAAAACTCATAACGTTATCTGTAGGTCTGTTTTTAGGAGTTCTGGGGTTTTTTTTATGTTTGTTTGTTTGTTTTTTAATATATCACTTAATTTTTTTATTTCAAAATGATGAGAAACTGACATATGGAACATGCATTTTGAGCCTTCTACTGTTGATATCTGCTTCAAACAATGCTAAAATTGTTACATACTGAAAACTGGCAGTTACTTTGCTGCAAAAAAAATTTAAAAAGTGGAAATATTGCTTGAGGGTGGCATGTGAAAATTTCAGATTGCACATGTGTGAACTTTTATCTTTTGAATTTGTTGCTTTTATTTCAGTTATAGTAAAAAATATCCATGTTTATTTTGGTGAATGACAATATAAAATTTAATACATTCTGGTTGACTATTTTTCCTCCACCGAGAAAATCCTAGAAACTAAATACAGAAGGGTATAAAACACCTTATGCTTTATATAATGTTCGTTATAGATTTAGAGGTTTAGAAATTTGGGGTTTAGTTTGCCCATACTTACTCTTGATATCTGTCACTTTCTTGCCTTTATTTTTTTGTCAAGTAAATGCTTTATTTAATGCTTGTCATCACGGAAGCTGGCAAAAATTTTCTTTAATTCCTTTGTTCAGCTGGGCTTCGTGTATGGGGAAAGATTGTATGTTGTCTACTAATGTTGGCATTGCTAATGTGAATGTTCGGGGAGTTAAGATTCAGTAACCAAATCATCTGAGACAAAAGAAATTTATAAAAGCTTGTTTTAATATTCAAAACATTCTGTTTCTCTGTGCTCTATAGAAACTTTCTCTGTCATTTTCTTATATAACAATAACAAGCGATGAAGTCAAGCTTGCACAAAAAGTAAACAAGCATTTTATTTACAGAGTTTTTAAAAAAGTTGTATTTTGAAGATCTTGCCATTATAAGAAAATTTTGGTGCTGTATCAAAGCATGCGTTTAAAAGGAAAACCTTTTAATATCAGGTCATTTGACCATTAAATTCATTGTCATTCAATGCAAAAGAAACATTAAAGTAATGATCATTTAAGTCCCATAAATTTCACTGGCAAAATATTTTTTCTTTCTTATGTTTCTGAATATATCACAGCTTTTTCAATGAAAATTAATTTTACTTATTTAAAATTAGTGATTGACTTGAACCTCCAGGACAATATTTTTAGAAGAAGCCAAGTGGTTTTTGTTTTTTCCTCCTGACTTTTTTTCTTCCAAGGAAAATAATATAGTTCATATGGAGGGACACAGTACTTTAATATTCCTGAACCAGTTCTAACTAAACTAACTTTCATATAATTTGCTGATATAAACCTGTTTTGATTTGCCAATAAATTGGAAGAAATCCCTTTCTCTTGACCTTGAATGAGTAAGCATCCTCTTAGGCATTAAATTCGTCCAAGGTTCAGCATGGATAAGGCAGTGTAACAACTTAGACTCCAGAGAAAATCTGAGTTGTAAGAAAGTACCTAAACTAGAACTGCACTAGACAGGGAAGGTAAAATGGCAGATGGAAGTAATATAGATGAACTGGGTTTAGATAAAAGTTGACAGGGATTCAAGAGGCAAACTGGTAACATGGAAAAATAGAAAAAAAATGTACTTGGCAGATGGGAGATCAACAGCACCAAAGAGTAACAGGGACCAACCTTTCCCCGCTGGGCTGATGCCTGCCTAGCTGGAAAATACTCATTGTTACTGAGGTGCGTTATTAAGAATGGTGACAATATTAATGCTTAGTGTAGTAACTCATTTATCCTTGCTGTCTTTTTGTGTGTGTTAGCCAATAAATGTATTTTACACTCCTGAGTTGCATGTAAAATATGCCAGAACGAAGTGACGCAGAGAAGGGAGAAATACAAAGGCAAATTAGTAGTTTCTGTCCTTAAAGCTAAACTCATTCTTACCCCTTCCTTGCCTGCCTTCTCCCAGAATAGGCTGCCCTTGTCCATGTTGTGCATTGAGAACAAACCCTGTGCTGTTGCACCACAGATGAAATCTGGGAATGGTCTTGCAGATTGCTTCTTGGCATGGCATGAAGCCACAGTGGACAACATGCAGCGGCTACATGTCAATGGATGGTTATAGGTTAGTATTCAATCCTGTGCCTTGGCTATTTGCTGCTGTAGATACAGCTCTTCATTCTAAATGGGACTCGGGTTGGGTTTTTTAATCACAGGTTTTCATGGAACTGTTTCAGTGGCAACTTAATTTTTTCATGTTGTGTGCACGCAAGATTGCACCTTGTTCAAAATCTTCCTTTTCTCTGTCCATGTTCTTTCTTCCTGGTTCTCTGTGCAATGCTGCAGAGCCAAAACTGTACTTTCTGATTGTTTTTACCTGTGTTGGTTTTGTTGCTGTTTTAACACTAAGCTTTGATTAACTTGCTATGATTTCCCCTGGACAAAAAAAGGTAGGATACAAACCAGAGGTAATAGTCTCAGTGTCTGAATAATAAAAGAAGCAAGGCAAGTTAAGGAAAAATGAGAGTTATTAAAAAGATTCAGAATTATGTGGCCACATCAACTTGGTGAAGGGAGAAAGAATCTTTTTATGAAGAAATTTAGTGCTGTGAGTTCCTACTAAAATCTAACAGAGCAGAAGTCTTAAAGTACGAGAGAAGAGAATAAAATTTTTTTCAGTTCCTTCCCTCTTTGTCATCATTAACATGATAACACCTGTGGCTTGAATGACATGTGCTGCACAGTGAAACTTCTCTGTCATATATATTTTAGCAGATAGGGCTGATAGGATTTACAGTGAATGAGAAGCTGGAAGTCTCCTAGGAGAGGCAGTATAATGTCCCAGAAAAGCATCAGTTTGGAAAGCACATTGTTTCAGCTCCAAAACTTAATCTTGGCTTTTGTCAGGAGTGTATTACAGTAATTGGGGCTGTGAAAAAAACCTGGATTTCGTGGAATTTCTCCAGGGTGCAATTCAAAAAGAGGGATGAACATGGGAGAAATGGTGCCCAGAAACAAGGGGATGGTGATCAAAGTAGGCAAACGGCTGAACTTAGTCTGCTTTTAACAAACTAACATGGAGCAGCAAATACACTGTTCTATGGCAATCCTTACCTCCATGTGCATTTCAGTAGAAGAATCTCTCTGTTTGCATCATCCCCAAGTTCTGCATTATTTGTTAGAGCTTTAGAATCAGAGTAAAACTTCTGGCCCTGTGGAAGTCCTGTCCTTTCCACTTTCCGTCCTTTTCACAGGAGTTAGCTAAGAAGTTTTTGTTGCTGCTTTTCAGGCATTTCTTTGTTGTTTCTTTGTCTACTCTTTAGCTGGACTTTTGTAAATGTACTTTTGCCTCATGGATGAGGTAAAAAATTGCTTCTGAAAGCATGAGGCTGGACAATTATGCATTCAACTCTGAAATTATGTTATCAATGACAATAATTTTTGCTGATTGCCCAAGGAGTCATTCTTTCAGTTCACTGTTGTACTGCCTGAATTCTTGGTACGAATTTTTTTTTTTTTAATTTACCTTGTGATAAAAACACAATATATGTTCTTGAATGAGCACTGGCACCGTTAGTGGTGTAGTTTGGGTTTTGGGTGCAATATGTAGAAAGGAGATATTCTGGTTTGTGGCCTTTCTTTAAAATAAAAATCCCTTTTAAGCTTGCATTGCCATAAATGCCAACAGATATTTGGATTACAGCATTGTTGGAAATTAAAAGGTTAGCCAGGACCGAATGAGGAATGATTTCTATTTTTTTTTTATATACTATTAAATTAGCTTTCAGTTGACTTTAACTGTTTTGGTGGTGTTTTCTTTACTGTTTCTTTCTTTTCAAGAATGCATATTCATTATGTGATTAATGAGTTGGATGCATGTTTCTGAGACCTATGCTGATATTGGCTTATCAGTAAGGTAATCTACACATGAAGTTCCAGAGAGCAGATATAATATAACCTTTCCTAAAGCATTTTCTGAAAATTTGTGTTATCTCAGGACTAATTTATGAAAATATATTATAAAAATATTCAGATGAATTTGTCGTAAACTAAAATTAGACTGATATTTAAATTTTAAATTCTACGAATTATGTGATTTCAATTAAAAAAGTAAAATCAGCGTTTATTTTCCTCCAGCTTTGGCCAGAAGAGGGAACCATCTCACTGTATCAGCCACTTCTGTGATGGCACTTAAAAACTTTCTTTGCTTTTGTTTTTATTCCTGCATCGCAACTAAATGCAAATCTAATACTACTGAACTATGTCAGGACTTCAGAGTCATAAAGATATTTCTTTACCTTAGGATTTATTAGCACTTTAGAATCACAGTGAGCATATTTTGTTCTGCATTTACAACCGGGGGGGAAAAAGAGGAAAAAAGTTGCTTAATGCAGACTTGTTAGCTTGATTGCTTTGCATGTTAAGAGCTTACATCTATGTTGTTTATGCACCACTAAAATAATATCATTTTCAATAGTAGTGTCTTTGAGAAGTGCAGCAAATTGAAAAGAAAAAAAAAAGGTGAATATGAGAATTCGAGTAATCTGGGGGATGTAAGAGTGCAGTTTTCGTTACACAGCTAGTCCACACATCCAGATGATTTCTAGATTGCAGAGAATGTAAAGTACTCGGGAATGACTGATAGAGTTAGGGGCTTTAAGCCTGGGAATGTTGCTGCCAGAAACAAGTAATTCCTCCTCACTGCATAGAAACCTCCCTGTAGGTAATTGCAGACACTGGGTTTCATTGATTGGAAAGGGGCAAGAATTGTGTTTTCCCTCAGCACACAACCATTATTTTAAAAATATATTGGAATCTCATTTACTTTGCTTGGGTTTTGGCACTGGGGACCTCTGCCCAGTTCCTGCAGTTTTTATGAGATTGACAGGCAGAACAACACCAGGTATAATTCTCAGGCACCCTTCAGCTGCCTGACACTGTTACAGCTGCTTTTCTGCGAGTAGATGAGTGGAGGGAAAATGAATTCACAAGTCAGTTTTTGCTCAGTTGGGGAAGGATGTAACTTGCAGGTAGGCAGAGGGATAAAAATATTGTTTCCTTACTCTTTTTCCCAATAGCCCAAGACTCTGTGCAAAGTGGTTTTGGCACCTGGGAAGCGAAACATGCCATGGTAGAGTATTTTGCAAGCTTTCTAGCCTTAATCCACAACACAAGTAACGCTAGTGCCTAAATACCAAGATAACTCTGTTAAAAAAAAATTATCAGTCAGCTTTGAACTGGTCTCTACTTGTTGAGTTTCATTGTGTTGCTGAGATTACTCACTTGTCAGGATGCCACTTTGGTCTGAGATGAGTTGCAGAAGCCCTTGTACATTGTGCCCTCAGGACAGCAAGGCTTTGCGTATTGGATGACACTGGAATGCATTAGTGTGTTATGTCAAGGTATCTTTTGCTTTTAGTTTTGTTTTTGGGCTTCTGTTTACTTGTTTGGCTCAAGTAATTTAAAATTGCTGGAAATGATAAGAGGTGATCAACACTCAAATACATAATTTGACTGATCTTTCTGTTTCTTAGGGTCAATGGCTCTGAACTAAAAGCAAATAGAACGGATTGTTGGCTGATGAAATTTTACCATTGCATTCATTGCATCAAAACATCTCAAATTCTGTGAATAAGTAGTCTTTGGACTGAGATTTGTTCATTCAACTTCAGATATTGCTCATAGTATGCCAAAATTATCAAGCTTACTTTTAGAGAAATTTAATTTTCTGTTTGTAGTGACTAGATCTCCCATGTATATTTGCTAAAGTCAACTGGGGCTGTAATGCCTCTCATTCAGGGGAATAAAATGATTCTGAGGTTCTTAAACATGAGTGTAGAAGTATTGCTTTAAGCACCTAGTTGTAAAAATGTAAAACATACTGACAAACATAACATTAAAACGTGACATAGAAACACTCTTAGGAGGACCATCCACTTTAAGAAAATGGAGTCAAGAAAAGGTTATGACAAATTGAAAATGCTGTACTGAGCATAAGCGGGAGAAAATTTAATTGTCCAAGATGTACATTTCCTAGGGCACACGATTAATTGTAGTGGAAATGTTCAATTGCTTGTAATTTTGCAGAAAATTCCCTCCTGGGCTCTGAAACTTTACATGCTTAGTCATAGCCTAACGGAGCATTTTCTTAGAAAGTTCAGCTAATTGTTTTAGTTATACATATGGGAATAAAAACAGTTTTGGGGGACTTAGCTAGAAATGGTTCAAGCTGACAATAAAAACTTTAGATTTACATGAGACTAGTAGAAATCAAAATTTAGTTTATTTTGTTTGGGTCATTTTTTGGTTTTTATTGATTTTGGTTGAAAGAAATTGATGTCTTTTGATGTAACTTTGGGGAAAAAGAAACATAATAAATAAATTTGTGTAAATAAACACATGATATGTACTGTAATGGTTTGTAGCTCCAGTGACTTCTCACATCATTAACATGGCATAATGTTCGACTGTGCGCTGGAATATGCACTCACTGTCTCATAGAACAACTTAAAATATTTAGAATATCCTTATTTAAGCAGTATAAGCATGTAGCATTCACAAGATGTTCCTTACTTTAAGAAAATCTTGGGAAGTTTTGCTTAAAAAAAGTTACTGGCTAGATCAGCACACCTTGTGTGCAATAGGTGGATTGTTGGACTGTTCAAATGATGGCATTTGTTTATGAGAATACCCTGATGGTGACCTTGCATTGAAATATGGTCTCAGTCTGTCGCTTCACAGACCTATGTTCCATTTTCAGTTTATATCACAGTGGAATTAAAGTTGTGGTTATTTCATGATCAATCTTATTTCGTCGTTATTTTCTTTAGCTGAAAATCTGCATATTTAACAAACATTCCTTTCTAGAATTTCCTTGTCGCAGAACTACTCAACCTTCTAAAAAGTATTAAGATTATGTGAGTGATTTTGAGAAAACTGATCCAGCTGTGATGTATGTTAGCATGTTATATTTAGATTTTGCAGGATATTTTCAGCATCTAAATTGACATGTTTCTCATCTTTTAATGCTGTTTTTAATTAATATTTTTACTCTTCTTTTACATTTATAACATTTTGCAATGTTTTGTCTTGTGAATTAAAGTAGAGTTTAAAGTAAGTTGAGTACTTTTAATGGTGAACTAATCTTTTCTAAGCAGGAGATTATGAAATGAGAGAGCATGATAGTAGGTAGAAGTCCCTCTTTTTTTGGTGTATTGTATCAGAGTTTATTATTTGGTATTATATAATTCTTCCTCAGAGAGTATGCCCATATGGAATAATTTTTATTATCTACTTTGTAAGTTTTCACAGTAATTTTGCTACAACTTAGTTAAAAATGACCTTGGATGAAGCTAGTTTTTTTGTGGTCCTCCTGTGGTTACCTAAGGCAAGTTTCATCGTGTATCCTGCATCAAATCTTGGTGGCAAATCTCTAGTTAATGGAACAGAGAGTTTTGCTCTAAATCCCTGTAATTGTAGTTGTTAAATACACATACGATAATATATAGTTAGTTTTGTATTTCTGCTTCGTGGTTGTAGAAATCTAGTTGCAATAGTTTTATTGGGCATTTTTGCAAGTTTAGGTAGTGGAGGATTTAGAGTCAGAGTCATCAGTATTTACTGATGGAGTAAAAAGTGGCTGGATTTGCACAGAGTTTAGGGGTGGAGAGAGTAACTGTGTTCCCGGTGGGGGTTATTTCACCTCTCTTTTCAAGTTGTTTTTTTTCCCAAGTGGGGAGTTGTAGAATAAATTTTGAGCTGATGAGTTGATGTGATTAATGAAGCTTCTGTAACCATCACCTCACTTCACCATCTTGTTTGTGCCTCTGCAGCACATTTAGCCATAAATACTCAATACCACACAGGCTTGAAATAATATTTGCTTAGGTTCTGAAGACGTAGGAAATATTCTTCACCTGTGGCTAGAATTTGTGGAAGTAAAATATTACATAGCTTGGATTAATTTTTTTCTAAACTTTGCAAAAGTGGTTTTGCTGGGTAAAAAGAAGGCTCAACACCTAGATGTATATAAAGCTGTCTACACTCTACTTCATCTGGTTTTAAATGGCTATTAAAAGTGTCATTAGCACAAAACAAACTTCTTCCCTCATAGAATGCTTGTTATATGCTAACCACTGCTGAGAATGGAATAAATACAGAAGAAAAAAGAGCTAGTAAACCAGAGTATTTATGGTTGTGTGAGTTTTGCTTTTCTGTGTAAAATAAGAAACAGTGACTAATAGTGGAATTGGAAACTAACATGCATAAGTAGTTATGCGATATGCAGATGTATGATTTACATACTCAAGCATAGTATTTGCTTCCCTTTCTGTGCTGTTAATTAATGTTAGAGTGGCTAGCATTTTTTTATTATTACAAGCCAGTAATTCTGCAAAACATGTTCAGAAAGGCCCACTATTTTGTGTGCCTGCTTTGAAAGGTCTTCAGTGTGATTTTTCACAGGAGGTGAATGATCTCAGCTGCTATTGAGCTCAGAGCAGAGGATACTGATTACCTTTCAAAGTCATGCTTTGGGAGTCCCAAAATGAGAATCCAGATATGGAATTACTCAAATTTAGCAAATGGTTTTAAATGCATAGACTGTGATATCTGTCTTTGAGTTCCTTCATTTACAAGGAGGCAGAACAGCAATTCCCCAGTCTCATTAGGGTGTTAAAAGGTTTAGTTGAAAGTCTCTAGGATACTTTGAAAATGTAGAACATCATCAAAGAACAATTTAATATAAGCCAGAACCAATTGTAACCTGCTTGCTGGTGACAGAGAAACGAGGGTCTTCTTCCTCTTCCATGTAAGGAGTAGCAGTTTTGCAAGCTCTGAGGAGAATGGGCGTGTGTAATAACGTGCCTCAATCCGGATGCCCAGTATAGCCACTGAATGAGGGGAAATCTCTGCAATGAGTTCTGGATTGCTTCCTCTCTTCCTCGGAGACACAGTTACCTCCAATTATTTTGTATAACAAACGAATCATATAACTTTTATGTTCTTTATTAATTTACATTAAGATTGAGTGAAAGAACGTATTGACCGCAGTCTAAACTGCCTTAAGACCTTTGGGGTGAATTAATCTTGTCTTTAGAATACAGACTAGAATGCTGAACCTGATCCTGTAATTTCTGCTCTTAGTCAATATAAAGAAATGGGCATCTCTAGGATATGATTAATTTTGGCCATCTTAGATAAGCGATAGGTTAAAACTAGAACTACCACTGCTGAGGTCATGACCAGGCATCTCCCTTATGAACGTCTGAAGTTAGAAAAGACACATCCTGTCATTGTTTTCTGGAAATCCCCTGAGGCTGACCACTGGAAAGCTGCCAGATTCACACACCTCAGCCTGACTCAGGTACAACATGAATGTTGCCTTGCTCAGACTGACCCGTCCATCTGCAAGGGGAGAACTACACTTGTCGAGGGAACTTCCAAGCCAGACCAGGATGGTTTACTGGGTTTAGCTAATTAACTGGTTCAGTGGGAAGTTATTTCAACTTAAGTTTTTTTACCAGAGCACCGTTGTTCTGTCTGGTTTTTGTTCTAGCTGCCTACAACTTGCACTGGCTTCAGACCACTTTTCTTTTCCTTCATATTTATAAGTCAGTAGTTGCATATCAAAACCTAGAGTCACTTGAAAACTTTCAGCAACTTTCGGTGTGGGCTCTGAGCTTTCTTATGGCTTGAGATTATCACAGAGGAACAGGATTCAGTCTATGGCAATCTTGGTAAGAGATACACTAAGAAAAATGCATTAATTTTTTTGTCTACTGAATAAAATTACCTATTAAGTGTATTTGAACTCCATTTAATCTTTTTTTTCATTGGTTGACTTAAGAAAACACGCTCACTTGAGCAACTAAAAAATCAGCAGAAGAAAGTAAAAACAAAAAAGAGAAAACCATAGGAAGAATTGTTCATGGTCAGATTCTAATGTGAGTTTCTTTCCAAGGATAGGCTCTAATCAGAATTTCTGTGAAAATACCCTTATAGTGTGAAAGTTGCCTGAAAGGGTCTTTTTTTAAAAACCTTTTGTTTAGTACTGAATTAAAAAAACAAACAGTCAAACAAACTGTGATCTCTTCTGAGAAAAATACATATGAACATGTAGGCTCCATGGGTGCTGCTCCAGCATGTATTTGAGAGGATGCCTGTCACTGAACTAGTGGTACTAGTTCTTAAATATGTGATGCTAAGATTTTGTTTTCCACATTGTCTTTTACAAGTAGTCCAGCTAATATCAGTCACCACTGTGAGTCGCTAGGCAATATTGTGTCCTGCTTTTCTACTCAAGGGCTAGATCCTCTTACCTTTGTATGCCTTGCCAGAAATGTGCATGGGAGCTACTGCTCATGATAAGGTCATAGTGGTATTTTCTACCTCAGCAGAAATCTTTTCCTATAAGAGGCACCAAGTCCCACACAAAGTCCCTTTTATTTTAATGCAAACATCTTTGAATATGTTGTTATTTAGTGTCACAGAGAAAGAGAGAATCTGGCACCCTTGAAGGGTGAAATAAAAGTAATATTCATAAATCAGATGAGAGTTGATGACAGTGAGCTGTGAAATGCAAAGATAACAGTTAAATGTTTAAATTAAATCAAAAGAGAGGAGTAAAAAGTTTGAAATCATAAAGAATTTTTTTTCACTCCTCTGATACCTTATGTTGAATAGCCAGATCATTTTATTATTGAAAATACTGTGGCAGTAATCTTTTATTGCTTGCAGTATAGGCCTACAGCATTAAGTTAGTATAAAATTACATATAGTTTAATATATCTGTACAACACCTTTAAACAAGCTTCTCTAGGCAGGAAGGTTATCCGTCTTATAAATCTATTATTTCATTGTACATCTTGATAGCCTAGCATTGCTTCTAGCCATGTTTAAGCATTAAATAGTGCATTATTATTTCACATAAATCAACCAGAGATGTGTGAATTCATAAATTTTGCATTTGCACAGACAGTATTTTAAACGTTTTATGGCTTCGTGGGAACTTGGTATAAAAGCCTGTACACAAATCAGTGCCCAAGAAATTTAAGTAAAATTTAATATTGCAATTACCGCTTTTCAAAGTCATTGCTTGCATATTTTAGAAACGTTTTAGCAGGGTCTAAAAAAAAAAACCAACCCTGAAAACAAGGTGTTCAGTCAGATTTTGCTGGATAGCTTGTTTGCTGAAGTGGATGATTGTTCTTTCTGATGTTTGCTCTGTTATCATTTGTGTTGTTTTTTCTGCTTTATTTGTACTTTGTTTAAGGCTCTAACTTTTTGCTGCTTCTTGTCTTTCATCTCAATTCTTCTAGGCCTCTAAACAGTAAAGAATCATGCACAAGCCTCATGTTTTAAAGAAACTTCACTGATGGAAACTTTAAATATATACGTGAGGTTTCTCAGATCTGGGTTATTTTGAATAAAACCTTGAAAATACCTTCTCAAGAGACTTTATTTTCAATGAATATGTAAATATTCTGCTGCTAAAAAGTATAATGTCAAGAAAGGAAAAACCAGGAAGAGCTGTGTATTGGGTGTAGCACCATTGTATCACATGGTAAGGTAGCTTTATGTTTTACAGAGAATGAACAAGCATACTGGGGCAAGATGTCCACAAAAAAAAAGCTGAGTTATCATTGCTTCTGGAGTCTACTATGTTTCCTATGTCACGTTTTCAAAATTTGACAATTGCTTTATTTATCCATAGTTAAACTTTGTGAATTCTCTAGTGTTGTACAATTGCAAGGTAATTCAGTACCCCTTTCCTTTACTGCTGGGAATCAGAATCAGGGAAGTTAGAAGCTGTGCATTCCCATGCCCATTCTGCCACAGGAATTACCGTTACTTCTTTTGGACAACCCAAAGAGCACCAGGAACTACTTTGTAGGGAATGAAGCCCAGCTATGCTGGATCTCCAAATGAATGGAGGTGGGAGGAACATGGGAAATCACTCACAGTTCTTTTGCACTCTGTGGAGAAATACAGATCTCTGTTTCTTCTGCCATTCAGCTTCTTCCTCTCCACCCTCCTATGTGCATGAACAGACCTCAGTTCCAGACAGCACACCAGTGAGCTGAATCAGGCTGAGTATTTCACTTTGCACAGATAATTTGTTGCAGGGACAGCAATGGAATCTGCATTTAGAAGGATGGCATTCTGTTGTCTCTTCTTTTTTCTTCCTTAACACTATCCCACGTCAAGCGAATGGCAATTTTGCCATAAAATTTAATGGGGGTGGAATAAAATCCCATTATTATCTTTTGTGTATTATCCCAGAAATTATCCATAATTATTTAACCCAAAAACTAGAACAGTTTTGACTTTTTGTTGTTTTGTTTGTTTTTCTTTTGCACTTTGCCCTTCCTTATGGCTTGGAATTCTTTGTGTTCTTTGCAAATTGTTGTAGTTGAGGTAGAAATGCCGATACATATTTAAATCATACTGTTTAAACTCTTTGTTTAAATCGCTTTGTTTAAACATTCTCAGCTTCAATCATTTTAGCTGTGGTTAAAAATCTGGGTAGATTTTCTCTTACCAATTTGGAATGCTTTTTATTTGACCACCCCACAAATAAGTGTCCGAAGGGAATTTAATCGAACATTAAAATATTTCAACATTGGGTGAAGACTTAGGATGGAAACATTTACCCCAAAAAATAGATGATTAGAGAGCATGTTTTTCGGTTTTCATTAGGGCAGCCATAACTGAATAGCTGGTAGAATACTGGCTTGTCTTGGAGCTAAACATACAATACAGAATTAGCTTTTTACAGGATGGAGATCATGGGGCAAACTTGGTACAGATTCTGCTCTTGGATAGCTCTGGGCAACTCTTCTATGTCTTACAGATTAAATGGGCAATAAGAGTGACAAAGAGAAGACCTTGCTCCGAGATTTTATCTGGTCTACATAATCTGGGAAGCAGTAGTTTTCGTTTGTGACAAAAAAAGTCAGGCGCGACCCCTACAAATATTTTCTCTTGAGCACATCTCTCTTTTCTTTTCACTTTTTCCCAGGAGGTGTGTGGTTGCTGGTGAGGAGAGAAGGAAAAAATAGTCTGCACACATGTATTTGAATAGGATTGACTTTACTCACAAGAAAAACAATGTAATGTCTGTGTGAGTGTCACGCTACAAGAACTTACCTGAGTGCTAAAGAGTGGATCTAACCAGGAAACTATGTAGAGAAATTTACATTGGCTAGGAAGAGAGATTGTGAAAGGTGTTCTGAAATTGAGGGGTGAAAATAGTAGCACTTCCCACAAACATAAGTTTTGAAAGTTTTGTTTGCTGCCATTAAAGTTTTATTATTTTCATAACCTTTTCTTTTTTTTTTTTT
>VZTG01005006.1:0-102950 GCA_013397845.1 Melanocharis versteri | reverse complement strand
TTTTTTTTTTTTTAATTTTGTGTCTTATTGAATGTACTGAAGAGGGTCCGTGCCTATCTGATGTACGTATTATTAAATTCAGTCCTCCAATGCTTGGAACTCTGAGGAGCCAAGATATACTGAATAGAAGAAGAACACAGTTTATAATTTTGTCATGCACGTGCTTAAATATATTAACACTGTTTCACCAGCAGTTCTGAGGAAGAGCACTACACTAGCTCAGAGAAAAAGCTTGGATTTGGAAGCCGTATAGTTGGCTTTTATCTGAGTGAATAGTCCCCTGCTAGACCTGGATTAACTGGCGTGAAACAGTATTGCTGTCTGGAGAACTGGATTTTCCAGTGAATTTGTTGTTAATGGAAAATGTTCTATATGAAAGAAAAAGGGAAAAAAATGAAAATGAAACTTTTCAATTTTTAATGTGTTTAAATTTCTGCCAAGAATAAGATTTCTTTTTTTCCTGGAAGATGTAGATAAAAGTTACTTGTCAATATTTTTGGAGCAAGGAATATTTTTTCTTATTTCTAAAGAACATAATTTTAAAGCTGGTGAAATGAAAGTGTATAAGTGACAAGTTTCACGGGGAGGTGAGTTCTAGAGTTTTTATTGAGGGGGAAATATGTGAGCAGCTGAACATTTGAGTAGTGATTCTAGAAAAACTTATTGCCCCTTGCCACAGACAGATTCTCTCTCTTTCTGTGATACAAAGAAGAGGAATACATTTGTGGTACAGTGCTGGACCGTAGAGCCATCTGTGCCACGGAGCACGTGTGAAACCCTGGCACTGAGTTTTCCACTCTGGCAGCAGCTATAATTATATTAACATAAACAGATTTGGCTTGGTACAAAAATGGGGCAGTGATGTGGAGACAAAGAATGTCTCACCTAGGTTGCCATCTTACATTGACATTTTGCTACAGTGAAAAATTACTCCAAGTGCAGAGTCTCAACAAATCAGGTCCCTGTTGTTTTTGAAGGCGAGGCATTTTTTGTGTTACTGTTCATTACTGGGCAAGAACAACAAAGAAGTTCAAGACTAAGATTAATGATATCAGCAGATCATTGTCTAAAGATTAATCTTTTTAAAATGATGAGAAAGGGATAGTCACAGTGAGCCTCTAGCTGCCTACAGCTACAAAGAGTAATAACAAACATTACTATGGCAGGGCTGGCTCTGGAATACTAACAGAAGCATATCTAGTTATCATCAGTAAACACTAATGGTAGGTTTGTGTTGTTTTTCGGCTACTGATGACTGTTGAAAATGGTGTGGCTTTCCCCCTCTCCTTCTTAAAGCAACAACTGTGTACTTTCTTTCGATGTCTTGCTATTTAATATTCATTTTTTTGGGATCAATCCTCTCTTTCATGGTAGTGTCAATGTACTACTTTCTCTTACAAAACTTCTACCTTATTGCCTGGGTCTAAAATTATCAGAAATTTAAAAAAAGAGGTTCATTACAGAAATTACATTTGCCCTGTAAACCCAGGAGGCATTGTCTTTCTGTTAGGTCCCCTATAACTAATCCTTAGTGCTTGTATATTTTTGTGCATGCCTGCTGTTTTTATATTTAGCAGAGTATCTATTTATGCCACGCAGGAGGTCTATGTAGCAATTGCATAAATCCGTTTATTTTTCAAGGGCTACATGTCAGCAACTGATGGTATAGGAATGGTCTGTGTAAGCTAAAATATACTAATATTCTTTCTTTTCAATCTCATCACTATTTATGCATCTCTTGCCAATATTACAAACTTTGTAGTTTGAAAAGGAGTTGCAGACTTGTGTTCAGAATGGTCTGAGCTGAGAAGTCTGCAAATTTTAAAATTAGTTTATGCCAAGCAGTTCTTTTTTCTCATAAGCTTAAAAAGACAAAGAGTGATAGAAGCAGACCAGTTTCATATCTGACAACGGCACTGGCAGTGATGATCTAAACGTTCATGAGACTCAGATTCTGTCAGTGCCACCATCAGACAGAGCAGGATTTAACAGCAGGAGCAGCTCCACTGACTTCAACCAAGCTCTTGGGGTAGTAAAATGTTAGTATGGCTTGGAGATGTTTGGACTTGGAATCTTCAAAATATTGTGGCATGACCGTAGAGGTTGTTTTGATGATTTACTTCCATGAAGGAAGGCTTCTGTTTTTGCGTTGAGACACAATTTTGATTCAGGTTTAAAATGAGACGTTTTTGTATTATGAAGTTTGAGTTTTACCTATGTTATTTCCTGAGGGCTGAGTAGTGCTCACTACCCTTCAGATTTAGGTATAATGTTAGACTACATGAAGTTTTATCATCATGATCAACTTCAAGCCAAGTATGGGAATAAGTGAATGGGTATGGTCAGGGGAAAGTAATTACTGTGGTACCTGTGAATGTATAATTACAGAATCGCCTTAAAAAAGACCTCTAATATCATGAAGTTCACCCATTACCCCAGGACTGCTGTGTGCACTGTTAAACCATGTTCTCAAGTGCCACATTCAAACATGTTTTGAATGCTTCTAGGGATGGTGATTCCACCACCTCATTTAGCAGATGTTGCAATGCCTGACAACCCTTCCAGTGAAAAAAAATAATCTTAATATTCAATCTAAACCTCCCCTGACACAGCTTGAGGCTATTTCCTCTCATCCTGCCACTTGTCGCCTGGGGGACTGACCTCCATCTCACTACAGCCTCCTTTCAGGTAGTTGTAGAGAGTGGTAAGGTCTCCTGAGGACCCTTTTCTCCAGGCTAACCAACTCCAGCTCCCTCAGCTGCCCCTCATCAGACTTGTGTTCTCATCCTTTCACCAGCTCCATTACCCTTCTTTGGACACAGTCCAGCACCTCAGTGTCCTTCTTGTAGTGAGGGGCCCCTGTATCATTGTCATTTGTCAAAGCTTGCAGTGTTTCCCAAGCATGGGACTACTGCTGATAAGGATAACAAAGTAGGAAAATGAAAATATTTGGTTTTACAACACTTTCCCTCTGAACCATTTCCTTTCTTCAGGGCTGGATGAGGGCTGTTGTTCCCTTTGAAATAACCTGAAGGCTAATTGCTCTATCTTTGAACAAGGAAAGCTTAGATTTGAATTGTTACAGCATGGTGAATGCTTAGCAATGCATGACTAAATCGAAGGAGTACCTATATGAAAGTTTATTTCATTTTAAAAGTCTGTAAACTTATTTATGATGGAGTTTATGCAATGCATTTCTCTTGTGGCTAAAATTGGATTCAGCATTTCATTGTTGGTACGTGTGACTGTGAATTCAGTACAGGAAATTGCTTCAAAAAGAATGAATAAAATTGACTTGGGGGTCTTATCTAGCTTTATTGCAGGTAGTCTTAAAACCAAAACTCATGATACATTTTGTTGTCATCGATGCAGAGTTAGGCAAACTAGGTATGCAGCTTATGTCCTGTGAACTAGAATTGTTTTAAAAGTCATCGTGGTGGAGATACTAGCTGGAATAAAAGTAATATTGGGAAGATATATCCAGATCATTCCAAAGGTACTGTAGTGGTCCATTTGACCAGTGGTCCGTAGTGGGTATTTAAAAATTCAAACTTACTCTTATTCAGTGATTTCAGTAGTTGCGTGAATAACAAACTGAATGATGCAGTGCTTGAACACGTCTTTTGTTTAAGAAATGTTTTCTAGATAGAAGATAAAGCAAAAAAAAATGTTTACCAGAAGCACACAAAAGTGCTTGTAGAGCTCATACCAGTTTTGCTTGCAGTCTGTCACACTTGGTTTATAACCACTGACTTGGTTATCCTGGTTCAAATTCCTGTATGCCACTATAGCTCAATGAAGAGCTGTGCTAAATACATCATTGGCTTCATGGCAACTGTGTAACGTTTCCATACTTTTTGTCCTGTGATGAGAATTGGACAGATTGAGTTGGACAATCTTAAATTGTCAAACAATGTCGTTGTGGTAAAACTCTGTCAAAATCTGGGATTAGGAGTGAGTCTTTGGGTTAGAAATTCTTTGGATGATCCCACCATTAACTGTAAAAGTCACTTCAGTGTGTAAGTGTGCATTGCCTGAGACATTGTGCATCACTTTTAAAAAATACTGAGCGTTTATATTTGGAAAATATCTCCCTAATTGTATATATTGTTCTGGGTCATTATTTTCTCATTGTTTAAATTGCAGCTCATTTATTTAAAAGAATACTTGTCAAAGGAAAGCTTTAAGTACTGATTTAAGAAAGCAGTGTTAAATAATTGAAATGACTGTGATAAAATTGCCTTAGTTTAAACAGACCAGTTTTATCAGTCTGTTTAATGAATTGTGCTTTTATAGGGTGAGATAAATCTAATGTGAATTCAAGTGGTTGCACTAGAAATACAGCTCTAGGTGTGATCTGTAGTGGGTTTAGCTAGCAGAATTAGATGAAAAAAATGGCAGCTCTATTCCTGCATTTTCTTTCAAAAACACTTCATGTACAATAAGCAATGCTGATATCTTACAGAGCTTTTTAATATCTACGTACCTGTAATGTCTGAGTATTTACATACAGATTGTGTATTGGTGACAAAGTGTCTTGGTCATTACTTCAAAAATATTTATACCTCTTGATGTAGAAATAAACTTAGAGTTTTATCCAGTCCTGGAATCATTAATTTTCACACACTGAAATAGTGACACAGACAATTTCTTTGTAGACTGAGGGGACTTGACAGGCAGGTCTTGCTGATAGTTTAGAAGGAAGTTTCTTGCAAGAAAACCATCATATCTGCTTTGGAGCCAGGCTGAAGACAATCATTGGTCAGTGGCCAACGCCAGAGAATCCTGGGATATTTTGAATTCTGTTGTTTATGCTTCTGTACATTGTGAGAACACATCTTGCACGCAAGAAGAGAAATAGTCATTAAAAATATGTAGTAAGTGCTTCAGTACATCATCAGCTCTTCTCTCCGCTCATACATTTAAATAACCTACACAGCAATTTGGGGGGATAAACAAGGGTTTCCTGCAGGACCCAGTCACTCTGCACTCAAATGGAAGCCCTTGTATGCCTTCCCATACTGTACCAGCATCCATGGTCCCGTGAGTTTCCATAGAAGTTCTAAGAAGGTAGCATACAGTGTGTGAGACAATGTCACATTCTGGTTCCAAAATGATGGTGAAATTCTTGTCTAGTAAGACAAGGAATATGCAGTTGGTGTTGCATAACTCAAAGGGGATCACCGAACCAGTTACTACCAGTTTTTACAGCTGGACTTACCACATTAAGTGTTTCTGAAATGCTGTTAAGCTGATTTGGGGCACAGTTTGCCCTGTCAGCAGTCATTGTGCATTTCAGGATATCTCAAGATACAAGGCAGTGCTCTGAGTGGAGCGTATACACATCCCTTCAACAACTTCCAGTCCTTGATAGTCTTCCTAATGAAAGAAATACAAACTTGCAGTGTGAGCAGAATTTGTCAGACAGTATGTGACTGACTTCCCAGGAAATTTTATTCCAGCTGCAGTTGAATCCATTCAGTTATTTCTTATTCTCAACATGGCCTTCATCACTAGTCTTTTGTAACCAGTCTATACCGTCAAGTCTGCAACCTCACTTGCGGCACTGGAAATTATAATGATTACTTTGGAACCAACCAACCAACCAACCAACCAACCAACCAACCAACCAACCAACCAACCAAAAACTCCAAAACAAACAACAACAAAAAACCAACCCAGAAAACCCCAACTCAAACCAAACCAGAAAACCCCAAAACCAACAAAACAAACAAAAAAAAGGTTGAACTGGAGTCTCACTGGTTTATACAAAACACTTTCCCGGGGAAGGTCATGTTACAAGATGCTTGTATATAATGTCATTTTGCTCTAATCAAACAGGCATGTAGATTTCAAAATCATACATATCTTCACACCTTATATTTTTAGTTTATTATCCTTAGGTTAGCCATTCCTATTCAGGTTGTTTTCTGCACCATTGACTGATACAAGGGTGCTGACAAGAGCCCCAGTTCACCTGAAGAATGTTTATTGAGATTTCAATTATTTTGCTGTTCTGAAAGGTGAAGGGAAATGCTCTTTATCGCAGAAATTGTGAAATATTTCATAAATTGAGCTGGCTATTGCTCCTCCTCTTCTTCCTCCCCTAAACAATCTATCTTCAAGGTGTGTGCTTTCCTGTTCTGCGTCTGCTACTGACAGAAACTGGTGTTTCATTTTTCATTGTAGACTATCAGCTTGTCCATCTGTAGAAAAACAGGATTCTTGTATCACCTAGCAGCTGTCCAGGGAATTCAGCCTAAGTTTTAAGGTTGTTGAAATCAAGCTGCTTTAAAGAACAGCTTGATTCTGATGGATTCAAATAAGTGAAAAACCAGATCTACATAGTTGTCTTTCATACTGGTTTTATGATATGAGAATGAATCAGAAAACAAGAAAAAGTGAGTCTATAAAATGGGGGAGGCATTTGTAGTACAAGAGGTTAACATTTTTACTGTTCAGAAAGTACTTATATTTTTATTAGATAGTAGACTTTTCTGTCTTTGTTTTCTCGCCATTTCATCTTTCTACTACAAAATTTTAAATAGTGGAAGGATATATTAAATACTAAGGAAAATTATTTTTAAAAGCTATTTTAAAAATTAATTTAAATGTAGACAGACATGGTATTATGGCATTAAAACACCCCAGGGTCTTTTTTATTGGTCCATTAATACTTGCCTCGAGTGGTAGAACACACCTGAGGCAAGATTTAATGAACCAATAAAACATGCCCTAGAGTGCCCTAATGCTATATTGCTAACCATTCCTATTACATAAATGCACTGTTTGCATACTTCCTTCATACGTTCCAGAAAAATCTTCAATTACGTGAAGACCAAATGACAATTCTTATCCAGAGTTTCCTTCAGCATATTTTGAAGTGATTAAAATGATTATATGAGATATTCTCAATCAACCAATGCAATATATTTTGCCTAGAATTTTACAGACTGCCCAGATGGCAAATCCTATAAGTGTGATTATGTGTTAAGTCAGTGTGTTTCCCTTCAGTTACTGAGAATTTTCTAGAGTCTTCCTAAAGAATTTGAATGTAATGTTGTTCTATTTCTGTTTTTATCTTGAAACTACTCCACTTGTTTGTCTAGAATCCACCCCAAAGCAGAAATCTGGCAGAGGATCTAGTCAGAACTCCAGTCCCATTAAAATCCTCGGGGATGTTACTAAAATGATGTTGTCTGAAACCTCTGACATTGTTTAGTCAAAGAGTCATTTTAGTCCTTCTTAAGGAGGGAGATTTTTTGTGTTGTAAATCAACTTTAATGGACTTAAGCTGATTTACATCAGCTGATAGTGCAGCTCTTTGCTTTCCAGCACATTCAGTAGGATTAGAAATGTTGTACTCGTATTAAATCAGGCAGCTGAAATGGAAGAAAATATGAAGGATGCTTATGTTATTTTGCAATTGTTAATTTAAAGCCTTTGACTGAAGTTAGCTCTTGCTCTAATGATTTAGAATGTTCATAACCATGAGCAAAAATTGATAAACATACCTAAGTGTATCTGTACTTCATAATAGCAAAAAGAAGGAGAAGATTGGTTTTGAATGTCATTGCATGAAGAATAATAACCCTTCATCAGAGAATGGGAGTGAGTTTTGTGCATTATTAGTTTTGCTTTCCAGCATTGTTTTGAGGCAGGATGATATTATGTTAAAGAAAGAAGGCTGAGATTTATAGATGTGGATTGTAAAAATGGCTTATGACTTTTACATAAATGAGAATCTAACATGAAATAATTTTCGAGTTAATGTGACTTCATAATAGTCAGAGCCAAATTAGATATGACTTAAGAGGTATGCATTTAGCAGAATCCTTACTTAGAGGCTTAGGAGGGGAGAAAGAGAATCCCATGTTGTTAAACTGATGCATAAAAATTGAAGAAATTACCACTTAGGTGTTTTCGGGGGTGGGAAAGATTTGTACGCCAGGCTTGATCTTTGCAAGAATATTTGACAGGTTGAGCATACATGAGGATATGAGCCACGCATACTTGTTAGGGCAAAAGTAACTTCGCTTGTAAGTCTAGACCCTCAGCTATTGTGAGCTGGCACAGTTCCATGTTAGGCAATGAAATTATACCAGCTTATACCAGAGGATGAACTGGCCCCTAATCTTTCAAGTAACATGCTCATTAAATGCTTAGGGCCAAATGCTTTCCTGGCATGACTCCATTGCACTTAATGGAATTAAGCTAGGAGAGCATTTGGCCATTATTTAATACAGATAATAATCTAAGGGGAACCAGGTTTCTGTCTTTGTTTTTTCTTTTGATATGTAGCATTAGCAAACTGTATGTGATTTTTATATGATATAATACATGAAATACTGGCTAAAAGAGTCTGCACAGAGATCTCACAGGTACACCCGCAGATGTTCTTGATGTGCTACCTTCCTTAGAACAAATAATATTGACTCGATCAGAGGTTTAAACTTTTTACTCTCTTCTGGAAATGTGCCGTAAAGACTTTCATCTTTTGTCTCTATATCTTCTTTTCTCATCATTTCACTGTACAGTTATCTCAGAAATTTAGGCAGGGTTAAGTTTGTTGTGGAAGTTAAGACTATCTGAAAAATTATGCTGTTTTAATTCTAGGATGTATGATTTTCAGAGTCATTACTAGCATAGTTTTTTTTCATTTCAAAAGCATAGTGGCACATTCCTAGAAACAATTTCATTTTTTTTAAAGCTTGAGGTATTCGTCTAAGTTTTACCTTCAGGTCTTTTCTGCAGCCTAGTTATGGTTAGCTAGGCCTTATTCTTTTGGCTTGGTGTGTGGATGACCTGAACTTGTTAATGCTGAACATGAAATGTGGCTGAGAATCAGTCATGAACACTCAAACATACTTTGTTTTGTTTTTTTCCCCTTTTTTCTCTCCTTCCCCCCAGCTCCTCCCTGCCCCATTACCTCAAACAAAACTTAACTCTTTTTGCCTTCTTTACTATTGTGACATCTTCTTTTTATGAGTTGCTCTGAGATGTTATGTACTACTCTCAGCAGCAGTTAGGTCTAGACCTTTGGTGGAACAAAGATCTTTGCTGTATTTTTGGAGGACAATTTTTGAAAGGCGCATGTTGCTGCCCACCCTAATCCCTAACTGGTATTTATTAAAGAAGAAAACAATTTTTAAAATAAATATTTACCATTGAAGGGCTTGAGGCCTTGATACAGTGCTTTGCAGCTGAGTTCAGGTATAGTAGGCATCATATCTCAGGGAAGATGAACTTCCCATGTAAAGGTTATAAATCCAGTTCAGTGGTTGCTTTGTGACCCGCGTGCAGTTTTATGGAAACATGAGTAACCCAAACACTAAAATCCAAAACAGAATCACCAGCCCTTTCTACAGCATTCTTATTAAAGTTGGGCCAAGAGAGATCACTGCAAACTATTTGCAGTTGTGAGTGATGTAACACAGCTCAAGGGCATTCAGTACCTGGCAAGCAGAACTGTCTTTGACTGGACTTTGATAAAGGACCACCACGAAAACACAGAATGAAAAACAGTGGAAGGGAAATCCATTGCCAATTAGTACCCAAAACATTCAAATGAACATGAAGAGCTCCTTAAGCAAACCAAGAGGGGGACGAAGTGTCTGGAAACCAGGTGGTAGGATGAAATGAGTCATTTGAAGTTATGCATGAAAACATAATCATATGTCAAGGACTCAGTAAAACTTCTGGCTTGCATAAGCAGGGCTAATGTTTTCACATATCTTTCATGTTTTGGACTTGACCTAGGGCATGTAAAAGAAGCAGGTATCTTTCCATGGAAGGGGAAGGGCACTATTACTGTTACAAATAATACCTTAACAGCTTTCTTTAATGGAAGCCCCTGCCTTCTCTCTCTGCTCAAACCATCCTGGCTTGGATTACTCTAAATCAAAATCTAGCCAAATAATTTATGACAAGTAAATGTGATAGAGGGAGAAGAATCTGTGTGACTGTCCTGATAACGCCAGCCTACAGAGTTGTTTGCTTGTAGAAATGAGTTTCCCAAATCTCTGAAGTGATACAGTGGAAGCTACAGAGCACAATAGCACCAAGAGTTCTTGTTAGGGCTGGCGAGTGGCTTAATGGCACAGTCTGAATCTGTTTATTTGATTTTTCTTTTATTTCAAAGAGGGCATCTGCGTGTGGGCGTGTTTTCAATTCTACTGAGCAGCAGAGTTGCAATCTTGCTATAACAGTCAATGCATGTGCAGGGCTGTGTGTTTGCAAAGAATATATTTTTTTTCCTGGAAAATCAAGTATAGAGATGTGTACCAAGTTTAAATTAATGGCTGTGCTTTAACACTGTTGGTTTTTTTTTTTTTCTCACTGCATGCTTGAGTTGATGGTTAGTTTTTCTATTCTTAAACATAACTTATGGGAAAAATATTTGTGTGAGATCGCCCAAGTAATTAGCTAGTTTACTCATGCAAATAAATATTTTTTTATTCAACTTGGAACATCTTTTTGGCAGCATTGCCTTTAATTACAGAAACATTTAAAGGATGACAAGGATGTAGTGCATACTAAAAATGTTCTGTGCAAATAGTGAGAGGATTTAGGTGAGGAGCAGCAGCTCTGTAATTACCTTGCAGCCAGAAAGACCCTCACGTTGTTCGAAGGCTGTTAAAAATAAGGAAAGAAATAATTTTCTTCTCATGGGAAAGGAATTAATTAGCAATGTGCTGAGGGCCTTGGTATTGGTTCTCATCCAAAGCAGACAAATAAACCAAGCATTATTTCAGACTACTCAACAAGAGCAAATGTTACACTGGGAGAGCACCTTTGTAGGGTTGAACAGCAAATCTGGCCCATGAGGGGAATGGCTAAGGGAATTTTAAAGCACCTTTGCAACTTTCCAGCATGGCTTATTCCAGAGGTCACTGAGACCCTTTACTAAGTAGAGGCAGCCCGAAGGCCTGTCTAAGTAACTCCATCCCTTTGGCTGACCTGCCAACCGACCTGGTCTTCTTTTTTAATCTGTGTTCTGTCAGTTTGGGCTTGCACTGAGGTCTGTGGAAGGCAGCTTCAAAAATAAGTTGCTGAGACATCTGCGCTGAAGGAGACAGTCCTTAGCCACATCATTAGATCTGGAGTTTGAGTGTGTTCCAGTGTTTTCAGCTGACCCTGGAGGTCTAGATCCTAGGATCATAGACCTATCCCTAAATGTAAATGAGCTGATATTTGTTAATGAACAAAACCAGAAAAACTTTTGCCTACTCTAGCTTAGCATGGCTTCAGAAGGAAATAAGACTTATCCCTGCAAACAACTGTTCTCCCGGGTTAAATTTTTAACTATTTGCCTGATTTGAACCATGTAATTTGACAAAAACCTCAAGGCGTCAAAGATGATAATTTTGTGGACATTTCTTGCAAAGCATCTGGATAGAGAAAAAACCATTTGTTAATGCCTCTGTAGGAAGGAATTGATGTTGGAATTGATGTTGTTTATTACCAAAAGTGAATGTGTGCAGGAGGGAGAAATTATAAATGCCCTAACTGTTAAAAGAACTGCAGTTGGAAGTCATATCTTGTTAGTCACTAGAAAATCCCAGTCATAAAACACAGACTCCTGTGAGACCAGGCATTCTTGATCCCTCTGCTCACAGAACTTAATTTTTTTATATATATATAAGTTTTTCTGCTCTCCATATACTGGAGCCTTTAGGCCTGCTTGCCTCTGTTAAAGTAAAGGATATTCATCAGTATCTCCTTAAGTTTTTTCTAGCAATTTGCTTTATCTGGTGATAGAGTTCTTAGGGGATCAGACCACTGCTAATATTTCATACGTAAGCAGTGATAGGTGTCCCCCTAAAATTTACAGTGTTTTCCGTTTTTTTATCATTGACTGTTATTCAATTCTAATACTACTAATAGAGACAATTATAGTCCTACTATGCTAGGTCCTGTGAAAACCAAACACAGGGGTGTCAGAGGTTCTGTCTTTAAGTCTGCAAATGATCTAACAGGCTTATTTTTTGTTAACTAACTTCTGTGTTATAATTTACTCACAAATACCCAGCAGCGTCTTTGAGCATTAGGATTACTAAGGCAGGCATTTGGGTAAAGCCTTGTACTTGTTTTAGCTATTTAGCTATCAAGTTAAGAACCCAAAAAATTCTTAGTTCTACAGAAACAAGAAGGGAAAGCTGTTGACAAGATTTTGGATTTATAAGAGAGAAGTGTCAAAGACCATAAGTTTTAAAGGAAGAGCCAGTTTACAAAACTGGTTTTGATTATTCGCTTTTCTCTTCAGTAGTGACTGCATTTTTGGAAACTTTTCTGTAGCTCTGTGCTGCTTTCATTGCTGTCTAATTTGTTTGAATTGAGTTCACTTTGTATTTTGTTTAGGGCAAGAGGACCAACCTTCCTGTGGAACCCGAAAGGTGAAATAGTTTCCAATGCCAGTTCATAGAAGAGGAAAGTCTGGAATTCTTGAAAAGACAGTATGGCTGACTTTAATGCAATATCAGTGCTAAGATGCTGAACTACTGATAGCTTGCTCCTTGTCAATACTTGATCTCTATAATGTGTATTTCTTGAGAATTTTTACTACTAGGACTAGAAGAGCCACTTGGTATTCCTGCTATGAAATATGCTTAAAAATACTTTGCAAAATGAATGAGTTTTTAACTTTGCTTATTAATAATTTTCTGCTATGTTCATTTAAATTTCTTGTGTGTGGAAATTTGAGTATCTGATATCTATGTCTAGTCAAGATTCAAGCTTATATTTTATTTGAGAAAATACCAAGACAAAAGGAAAATAATGTTTGGAGGATAACTTGCCTTCTTTTTGTCGAGAAACAATACGATTATTTCATAATTTTGGAAAAATGAAAAAAAAAAGGAGCTACGTCTGCATGAATATATGAAAATGTAAAGCTATTAAGTATAGATAAGAGATTTAAAAGTTCAATAGACATGTTAGCACAAGATGAGATATATATAAGTGCATTATGATGGGTTTTTGAAGATTTTTAAGCCATTAGGGCGAATTAGGTTTTGAGTGGTAAGGACAAGAAGCTTACTTATTTCATTGTAAAATGCACAAACATAGGTACAGGAATGAGTTACTTAGCCCAAGAGGGCTTGGTTTTGGTGACAAAAGATGTCTCTGTCATTCATTTATTCCTAATAAATTCTGTAAAACCAGCAATATTTTGAACAGTGTTTTGGTCAAATAGGTGATTGCAAATATTTATCCAATGCTTTTTACTGGGTTAACTCTTGTTATAACAATTTTTCAACACTTTGATTCCTGTGAAGCTGCTTAGAGTCTTAAGAGTTTACGGTGGAATATACTCCAAATGTCCTAGTTATTTTGATGGGACCAGGTTTTTCGATACGGTTGATGTTTTTTCTTTCATGTTCTATTCTCTGAACCTTTTAAAATTAAAATTATTTTTATTTTTTCACATGAGCACAAACATATTCCTAGCCAGCCTAATACAAAGTCCACTGATGCCAGGACTTCTGTTTAATTTTTGGACAGGATCAAACAAAAAAGATGGGGGTTTTTTTGCTTTCTTTGCAGGAGAAGGATTAAATTCAGGTAAAAGAGCCATCTCTCTTGTCTAATCTTGTACTGTCCTGTTCTTCTCTTTGTTCATATATATTCCTGCTGCTATAAAATAAATGCTTGTTTGAAACAAAAATTCAAGGCCCCTCTTACTAACTTGCATTGTTTATTGTACCTTCAGGCTATAACTAGTATGTACACCAGAATTGATGCAGAAGTATGAATCCAGAAGATCTATCATAATGATATGATTTTGGAAGCATCTTTGCACCAAATTACTTGGTATACATTTTCAGAGGCCCAGAAACCTAATATTCTCTCAGGCTTCAACTTAATGGGTAAAGCTTCAACACATAAAAACAAAAGATATTTACTCTATGGGTGTACATATGTAAATATTAAAGTCTGCCTTCATTGAAGGCAATGGTGTTTTACCACTCACTGCAGAGGGACCAAGCTTTTGTTCATATGCTTATACTGTGTGACAGCAAAAAATACACTCAGACAAATGTCTCTAAATATATAAATAGATAATGTCTTTCAGTTATTCATTATATTCACCATATTAAACAACAATTGCAAATCCATACACCCATGACCGTATATTTTCTGTAACTGTGAGTCTTGGCATGTAGCATAATTACTAAATCTTTGCAATCTTCCTTTCTTTGTCTAAATGGAAAAGCAGGAACATGTTAAATATTTTAAAATTGTTTCTCAATTGATATTAGTAACCTCTTGCATTTTTAAGGCTTTTGTTTTTCCAGGACTTAAATTTTTAACATAATATTGCTCACAGCATTTTCTTTGCATTGGAGATGACATTAAAAATGGTTTTCCCTTGTCTCTGCTTTCCTAAGATGCACACAGTATCTAATTTCACTGAAAACTAATTTTTTAAGCTTAAGTTAAAAAGTGATTGGACAATGGCTGGGGGGCTTCAGCAACAACACACAGTTCCTTTTGCCACTGAGATGATTCCAGGCTGAGGAATGTAGCATTTATTAGTAGCAGGAATTGTGATGAGATTAGATGGACAAGGCAGACTTAGGTAACTCTCGTGGAAGATATTGACACACCTTAAAATGACCGTGTTATGTGCGGCCTAGCTAAGGGCAGAATTCTCCCTGGTTGACAAAAATGGGAAGGAACACCCATTGTCTACACGTTGCAGACCACTGAGCTGGACCCTTTTTTGATACTTTAAATGAGATCTAACCATACCTTTCTGTACTGTCAGCCTATTTTTGAGGGAGTATTTGCCCTTTGTGCTTTTCACAGTGCATTCTTACCGGTGCTGGGCATTTGGAGGGGATATATGTGTCTTCCGGAAGAACAATGAAAACAGTTTCAGAATTTCTTCCAAGCCCTCTGGAGCCTCTTGGCTTTCACATGGAGAGGGAGTGTTCTCATTCTCTTCTTTCTTCTTTGGTGAGGGCAGTATTCAGTGTTGATATTCCTAGTGCGTGTGATGTTTGTGTGCAGGTTTACTGACAGACAATGGTCCCTGCCGCTCAGAGGAATCTGCACTAACATGAACGGTGGACTTAGGCTCTGGAATGACAGATTTGCATTTGAGATACTGGAAATGCAAGTGGTGGTAAACTGAGCTGTATCTCCCATTGTTTAGAAGGTGAAAGGAAAATGAAAGCAAAGGGACCTCTTAAAAAGATACTGTTTGGATTGGAAAATTAATATGGGAGATTTGTTTATATTTGTTAAATTTGGGCATATTGAATACATCTGTAATTCAGATTCCTGTCTCTCCTGTGGGATATGGTAAGTAAATTACTAGGAGTTTCACCTGGAAAAATCTCATATCTAAAGCCACCTAGGATTTATCAATTTCATTCTTCTCTCTGTTTTGAGTTAGCGTTTTGCAGAGCACCATCTCTGAATGTGGCTCACAATGTGATTTCATTTCTCCTTGTTGATTCTTTCTAGGACTGACTTACAATCAGGAATTTATGAGCTTGCATTATTTTTTCTGGAATCTACTTTGACATCCTTTTAAAAACAGAGCTCCTGTAATCCCTTCAGGGTTTAACATCTCCTTTTACTTTCAATGCTTCCTCTTCTGGTATTCAGGCTATGGCTCTCTCTTTTCTCTGATCCAAGGAAAAATCTTCTGTATTTTTTTTTCTCTCTGGTCTTTCTGGGTAGTCTTTTCTGCAGACAGAGATGGACGTATTAATTCAGTGCAAGGTGTACTCCTTTTCCCAAGACAGAGTTATCTGATTCCTGCTGTAGTTCTGGTTCTCCTCTTCTCCTGGGGCAGGTGCTGAATAGAGCCAGGACAGGCGTCTCCATGCTGTGGCTGAGCCAGGAGCTGTGGGTGACAACAGGGCAAGCACAGCAGTGTCCTCAGCATGTAGTGCAGAGTGCAGAGGAGGAAGCTGATGGCAAGTGGGGTCATCTAACAGTGCACTGATTGTCAGACATGTCCTACTGATGTCCACTTAAGCAGAACTGGAGCTGAATGGTCTCCTCCTTGAATCAAAGCAGTGCACTGAAAAACAAATCCCATTTGGACCTCTAACTGACAGGGTCTGGAGAGGACTCACAACCCACCCCCAAGGGCTTTGGTTGCCTGTGATTAAGGTCTGCCTCAAAGTGGTATAGCCTTACAACCTTGTGTCAGACCTGTGAGGCACCTCCTTGGAATCCCCCACCCTGAGGCTCGAGAGCCTTGTGCCTTTCTGTCCCAACCTGCTGACTTGATTTCCCAGCTCGGCTTCAGCCTCAGCTCTTCCTAAGTGTTGGGTCTGCTAATTTGCAGCCAGTAATTAGCTTTATGTAATGCGAAGTTTAATTCTAAGATTTTATTCTAAGATTAGCCAACATGCAAATGATTAACGGTTCTTGCTTCATTGCTGAAGTTTATAATACCCAAAACTTGGTTTGTGTCATAGTTTTATTTCAGATGGCCACACAGCTGAGATTCAGTAATGGTTTCGTTTTGTATCAAATCATCAGAAAGACTTGCCAGAGCTTTAGGAGTGAGAGCTGTGCCATTGCTCGTCTCTGTCACAGTCCTGGAGAGCTGAGATATTTGTATATACCCGAATAGATTGCCAGAATCAATCCACTTTCTAGAGATGAACGTGGACATGTCCTCTTTTCCACAGTAATGTGAATACTCAAATCTTTCCACATAAGAAACTCAAATATATGAGTTTCACAGCACTCCCTAATAAGGTTTTATAGCCATTAGTGTCAGTGCCATATATCACTGAGGCATTGAAAAAGTGGAGTTTCTTTCCCAAACTACCTTTCTAAGCATCCAAGATGAAGTGATTTTATAGCTTACACTTCCACAGATCTTTCAAATCCCACAGCACAACTTGTTTCACCTGAGCCTCAAAGATTTTTGTAAATGATTTCCCAGAAGCTCTTGAGGGGGTCTTTTCTCTCTTTCTTTATTTAAATTTATGCTTAAAATATGATTAGATTCTGTTCAACACAAAATTGTTCTAGAATACATTGCAAGAAATGTGTGTACAAAAGGTAATCTACACTATCTAATAAATAAAATCATGTAACGGTTTGAAATTTCAAATGTGATCATTTGCTTTAATATTGCGAAGTGTTTGTTAAACCTTTAAGCTTGTGACATTTTTCCACACTGACAGCTAAATAATGAATTAATAGCTTTAAAGTCCATGGCAGCCTGAGGGTTTCAAATACATGTTTAGTCAAAATAATTGGCACTTTAATCATTCGTTATGAACCAAAATTGTTCCTTAGTTATACAGGAGCAGTGCTAATGCAAATGTCTATGCTGTGAATGTTCTTTGGTATTTCTAAAATTATCTGCTAAGTTGGAAAATGGTGTCTGGATGCATTTTCTTCTCTGGAGTTTGAGGTTTTTGTTTTACTCTTTTAATGATCACCTACATGGCTACAGGCTGTGCTGTCCCTTCACTGACAGTGTACAACTTATTGTTGATTTCGTATGTGTGTACAGAGACAAGCAAGATTTGAGAGCAGATTGGAGGGTGTATGGGGTGGTGGGGGGAACCCTCAGCCCCCTCACTGTCCGATACAGTGTGTAGGACATAGGTAATTAACTGAATTAGGGGATCTGTTTGCAGCGAAGCTAAATCTCACACAGACTACAACACAGTTAAAAGCCTCCTCCAGAATATCTTCTGGTAATAGTGGGAATAAAAATCTTAGGTTAAACAAGGGAAGAAACGCTGTCCTAATATTATGGTTGGCGTCATATCAGTATTCTGTGCCCGCACGATGTTCTGTTGAAATGCTTGTTTAGACTTCAGTGATGCATCTGTGCCATAAGAGGAGGAAATGCTAACCAAGTTAAGATAGATCAGAATTTGCCACAAGGCCAAATGGGGTCTAAGAAGCTTTCTGTGCCTGGTGCATTTGTGACTTAGACAGGACCTTTTCTGCAGTATGAAGGCAATTTAATGTCTGGCTCAGGGAAGCTTGTAAAACCACAGATAACTATGATATGTAAGGCATACTAGAAAAAATGTTAGTCTAGGTTTGCCATTTCTTTCACAGAACAGCCATTAGTGATGTGTGTTGGACCAGATACAGGCTCAGATGAGCTGTAGATGTGGCCCGTGTGACCTGTGTCTCATGATTAACTTCTAGAAAACATTGCACATCAAAAAACTAAAATTATTTTACTGGAACTTTTGTGGGTTTTTTTTAATAACAATAGTGGGGACAGATCACAAATTGAAATTAATTTTCTTCAGGACATGCCTCAGTATGTATTTAGAACAAACTTAGAGCATGCTCTTTGGGAATTCCTACCACCTTGTATGGTTTTGAAAACAATGTGTTTTAGAAGTAGCTTTCTGAGTATCTTTGATGCTTCTGATAGAAGTTCTTCAGCCTTTGTCTACAGCCAGTGAATTCCCACAGCTGGCTGTCTTCTGTTGCCACAGCTCTATGTGGGTTTGAAATAGCCTTTCTCCAACATCCATGTCGGACTTTTTCTCTGAACTCCTCGCAGGGTTTTGTAATAGCCTAAGCACTAAGCACTTGGATAGAGGAACAGGGAGCTGGCCGCTGTTGTCTTCTCCCCAGTGCTTGTTAGGATTGAACTGGTATACTGTAGTCGGAGTGCAATTCTTTAAGACAGGTCTCCAATCTGGCAAAAAACCCAAACCAATAGTGTGAATGGCTGCAAAATGCAATTATTTTTCTCTGACTGTTAATGCAGGAGGAAAATGGCTAATTTATAGCAAATTTCTTCCTATTTGGATAGCGTGACTGTATCTGATTAAAATGGAATACTCTACAGAAGTTTTATTTCCTGGCTTCTGTCTCAGTCTAAGCTGGTACATCAGCTTGTTTCCCTTCTGCATGAAAAAGAGGAAGCATGCCCATGATACTGGGGGTAAATCTGTCAGCGTTGAGAGGTAAAGTGTCTTGGAAGGGGAGAAAAATATCCTAGCAAGATACAGCTGGCTCTTGTAAATGTTAGATATTTTTGACAGACTGCCAAAATGTTTCTGCCTTTCTTTGAAACATTTCTTTAGTTTAGTCTGTGGCAATTAAAGTGTAGAATTTCATCTGTACCTATTTTTTTCCTGATAGATCCTTGTTAATCCTGTATTTCCCCTTGTTTGATTCCACCCTCCATTCCTGTCCCAGCTTCAAAATGGTACAATAAAGAGTTTCCTACCTATATAAATTACACATTGACATAAATTATAGCTAATTATATTGGCATGATTAAAACAGTGAGTAATCCTCTCTACTGTGGGTGTAGCCCCTTCAAAACTGGAGTGCTTCATCTATAGATGAAACTGCGGTAGTAACAAATTTTTTGACATATGAGCCTGAGATATTGGACAAATTCTAGGTCTTAGTTTGTTGCAACAGCAACAAGTAAATACTTCAAAATCAGGATGCGCACATGGCTTCCCTAAATCCATTGTCTGGATTTAGAATTGAGTAGAACACAATTACAAACAAGGACAGTACCAAAAAAAAAAGAGAGGGTGGAAATTGGTTCTTTGAGAAGTAGGAAGTTACTGTGGCCAAATGAAGCAAAGAAAATTAAGAATGGCATTGCAGGATTCCTGCTAAAAGAAAGAAACAGGCATTCTCAACTATTAATCCTTGGAAATGGATGTCACCTTTCAGGCGCCTTTCCAAATATACATTGAGCCTTCGTTCATTCTCCAGTGTTGGCTCAGTTTTCTCATCTTTTTCTCTTAGAAGTTAACAAAACACATGTTCTTCCACAAGAACTCCTAGAGAAATTTAGGCTTCTTAAGATTTTCAGCCTTGAGTCGGCCATGACCAGAAGCTGTACAAGCTGTTAAAAGCTGCTATTGTTGTATAACTAGGTGTGCCAGTTATTGTTTGAAAAAACAACCATGAAAATCTGAACGAGGGAAAAACTAGTGAACTTGCTGAGAAGGCAGTGCTGCAGTTTACTATGTTAATTTCAAAACATACAAATAAATGTTTTAATTTCTACCATAGCTAAATCTTTCAATATTTTAGCTAATTACTTAGAACAATATATTTTATTAATTACTCATGATTGTGCATGAGCTCTTCTCCTGATATCATGATACATTTTCTTTCTTTGCTGTTTGACTGTTAACCGCCTCTTTTCATCTTAAGTGTGTTTAAATACAGTCAAACAATCTCATTATACAGCTTTACTGCTGTATCTGCTACTTTATTTAATTTTTTTCCAAATTACCTTAAGTGTTGATGAAACTATTAACAAGTTACCAGTAGGACCCTGAAAATATTTACAACTTGAATTTTTTTTTATTTCTGAGCTATGAACATAACCATCCAAGCATATTCTGCTCAATTTTATCAACAGAATTTGAATGAATATGTGTGGTGGTGATTTTTTTTTTCCCTATTTGGAATCTGTTTCTAATGCAGTCTATACATTACAGCTGCTGAAGCCCTAAAATTAAAACAAATGTATTTTAATACATGAAATAAATCTGAGACTTAGCAAAACTGAGACTTCCATTTTTAATCTGGAAATATGATGAAGTTTGAGTTCACTTTGATAGTAGATGTAAGAAATATATGAATATTACAACTTGTTATTGAATGGGCATAAAACTCATAAAAATGCCGTCTGTTTTGATCGTGTCTTCAGCTTCAATATTTGAAGTCTACTTAAACATAAAACTCACAATGGAACATAACTGAAGAGGTGATGTGTGGATTGAAATGAGAGAAAATATTTACACTGAAATATCTTAAGCTTCACCATTGTGTGTTCCTTAAAAAAATAAAGTGTATTGCATCTTTTGAGAACATTACTGTGAGTGTCCTAATGGAATCTGACTCCTTTGTCATAATCTCTTCATCTAATAACTCTTGTGTAGCATTTTTTCCCCTTATCATTCACTGTGTGTTAATTTACATTTTGATTTCTGTGTCCTTGACCCAGAACTGTCAGGCCAGGATGGTACCATCATATACAACAGATTGTGAGCTATTAATTCTCTCTTCCTCTATGTGCAGTAGTGTGCCATATGCAGATGGGGCTCCTCCCCAGAACTTGTGCTTTCTGGTCTTTGAGGGTCCTCGAGTCTGCCACAGATGTTCTGGTCAGAAACAGGATCTCAGAATGGGGTGGGTTTGTCTGCAGCCTCAGTCTTAGGAACATAAGGAATCTCTGTGCCGTGTCTCACCCATGAAATGTCTGGCCTCACATCTCCCTTTCGACAGTGACCATTACCACACATTCCAGAGGAAAATGCAAGCAGCTTCAGGTGGCTCCCTGGAAATGATCTCTCCATGGAGGAATTTTCTTTTTAGTCACCATAATTTGCCAGGCTATTTATTTGCAGAATAACACGTCTTTTTTAGGTGTGTATTCGTGTCTGGATTTGTATATAAATGTTTGTGTGTATATTTTTTGCCCATGACTACATGTATACATAAAGTAATTTACTGTCTGAATGACAGAAACTCAAATATGTGGGTGGGGGAAAGGAAGGAGTTGAATTTGGAATTTCAGTGGAAACCTAGTTCTGATTTATAACTGCAGTGATTTTCCCCTCTCCCTTCACAATTAAAACATTTTTGAAAGAACAGATTAAAACACAATAACACTTAACAGGAATACAAGATGATGTAACAGAGCAGACAGGTCAGAAAAAAACCCTTTACACGGGATCTATACGTGCTTCTTGAGTTGCCTTTATTGTGATATCTACCCACTCACTCAGCCAAGGCTGTTTCTGGTGAGTGTTGGGGAATTCTGAAGGGAGAATCAAAGCGAGCGGGTAGGTATGACATGGACATTGGTACCTGTGTGTCTGGACAGGCTTGCCGTCTTTCCCATTCACTATTTTTACTAGCGCCACCCATGAGACTGTCAGCATTGTCTCAATTCCTATGAGGCTGCTTTTACTCAACTCTGCCAAGTCTCTTTCTCTTGCAGCAGTTCCAAACACACAGTTGCTTCATTAAGTAGTTCTGGGTAATATGTACCATCTCACCTTTTGAAAATGGCTTATTCAAATCTCTCACCATTGTGGCTTCAAGAGGATCTGCTTCAGCAATGCTACCTATCATTTGATAATGTAAACCCAGAAAGCATTATTGTGCAGCTCTGCTGCTTGAAAACATGCATTATTAATAGCAAATGCCAGATAGATTATCTGGTCATACTGTTGTACAACAATATGGGTCCTCCTTCTCTTTTTTCCAGTTAAAGGGTAGGATAATTAAGTAGAGAGCAAGGATAACTTAAGTGGTGCCATTAGAGATTGTTGCTGCATTCCAAGTAACCCCTTTCCTACTAATCTGCTAGAAGAGAAACTACCCACCTCAAAATCCAGTACTGAGAGCACTGGTTTTTATGAGATGGAAAACCACCCTGATTCATCATCATTTTTGGGTAGCTGTTTTCTTTCCCCTGATTTCAGCTCTCTTGTTGCTGAAGTCCTAAAATGAAATGGTTATATTCATGCCTGGGTGGGGATGGAAACTGGGGTTAGAGTTTGGATTCCCAATACAATTTAGGAATCCAATTTCTTTACAACATCATAATTTCTGGAACATATTTTAATATCCTGATGATGATCCTGAATGGGGAGACGATAGCAACTCTGACTAGTTGTAGTTAACCATTTTCGGTGAAGTATTTTTCTCATTGTACCTACGAATACTCAGTTTCCAACTGACTGGAAGTTTGTGCTGCCTATAACTATTCAGAGTGGCGAATGTTTCAACTGAGATTGCAGATAATGGATTTTCGCTACACTTCTAATATGGTGGCCATGACAGAGATAACGCAAGAGCATCAACAGCTTCTGGAAACAAAATTGACCCTATCTGTCATGAGAGCGCAGCCTTCCTGCTGTTTGAGAAAATCACATTCCCCTAACCCATAAGATATTCAGTGATATTGATGATCTCTTGAATAAGAAAGCATCGCAAGTACAGACTTTTTATTGCTATAGAAAATAAACCAGCCCCCCTTTTATATTATAATGCATATATTATTTCCTGTGTCCTGTTTACGTAAAACTGGAAACACTTGTGTCATTGATCTGTATATCAGAAAAGGATCATTGGTCACATTAATTTATTGTTGGAAACTCATTTGTTATAGGAAAAATAGAAAGAACCACAAAACTTGATGATAGCTTTTCACTGGTTACCTTAGAGATTAAATATGTATATAGAAGTAGTTTTGTACAGCGTTTGTGAAATCAGCTATATTATTTCTTAACTTCCATGCTTCAGTGATAAAATTCAGCTTTACTAGAAGAAAGTCTTATAATCATCTTCACATTTGCTATGCATTACTCTCTTCTTCTCTCCCCCTCTTTCCTTTTCTTAAATAAATAGTACTTTGCAACAAATTGATTTCGCTAGATAGTGCATTGATCATGCACCTTGCCTGGGGACAGAATATAGCTTCAAAAACAATAATAACTAAGACAATCATCTAATTTTACTGAAATAAAACTGAAAATGTACACCCAATGAAATAATCTCTGAGACTACTTTAGGTGCATTTGTGCTTGTACTTTATCCTCAGTGACACAGTAATCTACTAAAGTTCTTCTCTCGATTTTTCTCTTTGCAATCTGGAAGAACAGATTCACCAGTGATTGTGCTCATTTATAAAAGCATCCAAAACAAAATTGAACCCCAAGGCTGATAAACTATAAAGATGCTGATCAGATCTGAGCAGAATGGACGGGATGCTTTGGGGCTTGCTCAGCTAAAGACGGCTCTGCAAGACTGATGGCTTTATATACACAATTACAAACACCATAGCTTTGTCGAATGAATGGGAAATCATAAAATATGTTGCTTGCCCTTTATTAAGTAAAGAATGGTATTTTGTAAAATACTTGCAAAGATTTACTAAATTTCTGTAATTTAATTTCTGCCGCTGTGTTTTCTTTTCTTTGTAGAAAACTTAAACAATTGTTTGGAGAGGACAATCTGATAGACCAAACCTCCTAGTCCTGAAGAGCAAGGGGCTAATTAATTTTGCTTGCCAATACATACCAAGTGGGTGCACAGTGCCTGCCTCATATAAAGCTAATTCATTTTTATTAGCTGTGTCGTAATCAAAAATGGTTTAAAATTTCATTCATTCTCACAAAAATTCTTCTCTAAAGGAGACACTGAATGTAAGAGTCCTCTACAAATTAGGTAGTTATTGGAAATCATAAGAAGACAAATGCAATAGGACAAAGATTAAAAACTTCAGTGGTTCTCCTAAGTGGTATTTCCTGTTACCATAAAAAAACTTTGGCTTTGTGATGACGTGAAACAAAACACATAAGATCTGAAGTGATTTTTGAAATAAAATCATGTAAGACAGAATAACTTTACCATTTTAGCAATAGTTAGTGATAGTCTTTTAAAGCTTGTTGATTCCCTACAGACAGTTACATTTTCTTGCATTTTACCAGTCAATTGATATTTGAGTCTCTTGACTCAAATTCTGTCATTTAGGGAAGAACCATATGTATAGAAATATATATGGCAGGATGGAGGGGTGGAGGGCAGAGAAAGAAAAAAGGAAAATAGGAAGAAGTTATTAAAAGTTATCTATGTAGACTTTAAAAAGGAAGAGCATCTCCCAGGTACATAGACATGGTAAAGCTAGAGCTATTTATTGATGCAAGGGCCTACCTGTTAGATCAATTCAAATTTTGAAGTTGGAATAAATATTGTGTTGCCCTTGACATTTAGTGTTTCTAATTACTTGCGATTTTAAAATTAAAATGTATCGTATTTCTAAAGTCACACACACAAGTCACTTAGCTTGAGAAAGGTAGTTTGAATGAAGTAGGACCAAGTACTTTTTTTTTTTAGCGGGCATTCCTAGGATCATTTTGATCCCTTTTAAACCCTGGATTGTCTGTACCCATTTTATGTTCAAGATATCACACAATCACAGGATGGGTCAGGTTGGAAGGGACCACAGTGGTCCAACTTCCCTGCTCAAGCGGTGTCGTCCCTGAGCACACGGCGCAGGATTGCATCCACATTGTTCTTGAATATCTCCAGTGAGGGAGGCTCTGCAACCTTTCTTGGCAAATCTGCTTCAGTGTGCCGTTACCCTCACAGTAAAGAAGTTCTTCCTCCTGTTCAGGTGGAACTTCCTGTGCATCAGTTTCTGCCCATTGTCTCTTGTCCTATTGCTTGGCACCACTGAGAAGAGCCTGGCTTCACCGTCTTGGCACCCTCCCTTCCGATATTGATAGACTTTGATGAGGTGTACTCTCAGTTGCCTCTTCTTGGGACTGGACAGAACCAGCTCCCTCAGCCTTTCATCATAAGAGAGGTTCTCCAGACTCTTGACCAACGTCATAGCCCTCTGCTGGAACCACTCCAAGAGCTCCATGTCCCTCTTGCACTGTATAGACCAGAACTGAGCACAGCAATCCAGGTATAGCCTCACCAGAGCTGAGTAGAGGAGCAGGATCACCTCCCTCAACCTGCTGGCAACGCTTTTCCAAATGTACCCCAGGATTCCATTGGCCCTCTTGGCCACAAGGACACCCCGCTGGCTCATGGACAGCTTGTTGTCCAGCAGGACCCCCAGGTCCTTCTCCGCAGAGCTGCTTTCCAGCAGGTCAGCCCCCAGCCTGTACTGGTGCCCATGGTTATTCACCCCCAGGTATAGGAGCCTGCCTCTGCCTTTGTTGAACTTCAGAAGGTTCTTCTCTGCCCACCTCTCCAACCTGTTGAGGTCCCTCTGAGGTATCAGCTGCTCCTCCTAGCTTTGTGTCATCAGTGAAGTTTCTGAGGACACATCTGCCCCCTCATCCAAGTCACTGATGAGCAAGTTAAACATATGCCTGTGTAAGGTTTAGGCAACACAAAAAGATAAGCTCTTGGGTAATTCAGACCAATGAGGCTGGTCAGAATTATCTCCTGGGGGAGTTAAGCATTTTCCATCACGTATGCAAGGAGATTCATCTTATAATTTGTGCACTGGAACTAGATTGTATGAATCTTCCCCTCTTTCACCTCCATGTTTTGGATAACCTTTCAAATTGTGCTTTGCATCTTTTGACCGTGACGGTCAAGAATCTATTTCTGCTAGTGAAATCCAGCTAACAAATCTGTCAAAGAAGTGGTTTTGTGTGTGTGTGTGTTTTTGTAGAACAAACTGGTAGGATTAAAAAAGGATCTTTTTACGTGGGTTTCACTTAGACTTTGTTTATAAAATGCTGTCCTCTTTATTTTCTTCCATGAAGCACTACTTTAATTGCACTCTTAATGACTTCTTGTAGGGTAAGAGATTTGAAAATTTTGAGGCATAACCTAAAACAGTACCTATAATATATATATGAGGTAAAAACAGGGTTTATAAGCTTTTTTTTTCAATGCCAGGCATAATTTTATCCTTCAGATTCGTTTATATCTTTCTTGCATAATGACAATGCACTGAGTAAAAGGAATAACAGACTGGCCAAGAGAATACTTAATGCAGTGAAGCAGATTATTTGGCTCTGATTTTTTTCCCACCTTTTCCAGGTCTGTGATATCTTGTTTAAGAGTAGCAACATATTTGCTATACAAAGCTAGGTTTTTCATTAAAGTAGTAAGTAACGGTAATTATTTTTTACTGTCTGCCAAGAAATTCTGTTGATCTAAAACCGAGATACTTTTATTTTTAAAAACATGAGCTAAAAAAATGCAGGTGGTCATTGCTGATTTTTCTCAAATATTTTATTTCTGAATCTGATAAGAGCAATCCATTCCCTTCTGCTCCATTTTGTAAATGAAGAGAACTAGTTTTAAATGGTATGAGCTAAAGAATAGCTTCATAATGTGTTTGTAATTTTTTTTTTACTGTTCTAGCTTTAATTCATAATTACAAGCTTATTCCAATCTCTGCATTATGGAACCACATTTTAGACCAACAGCTGTTATCTACTTTCACTTGTAGCCTTGGGGTATGCATATTTTAATATTCATTTACTATGTGCCAATAAACTAAATACTTCCTACTGGAAGTCTATGAAATTAATCACAGTACCTTAGTTGCTGTTCTGTCTTCCATGTAGCTCATATTTTTTAAACTTACTATGTTATATAAATTCCTGTCCTTCTCCTCTCCTGAATAAAAGGGGAAGAGGAAAGGTTATTACAAAATATAAAAACAGAACAAGTTGATTAAATCTGTGATAATTAGAAAATAGAGAGGAATACAGTGTAGTCATTCAAATGACACAACCTTCTCTCCTGTTCCTGTATCTTGCATAAAACTAGTATAAAACCTTGCCACATTGCCTCCAGCAATATTTTAATAGCTGGCTTCGTATTTGAAGGTTGTGGTTTTAAATGTTATTTAAATAGTATTAGGTCCTCATATGCATGTAATATAGCCTAAAGATAGATATTTTCCAATCTTCCAGGCACAATCACAACTCCAAGTGTCTTTGTGTTAAAAATATAAAATATGTGGCAACTTTGGAGGCTAAATGCAATGAACAGGGAGGAAATAAAAGTCATGCAGCCCATTAAAGTTTAAGGCTGTTTGTTGTGCAGCAGTGGATAAAAGATTGGTGAAAAGCTGTAGAAGGGCATGAAAATAGATTATTTTAAGGATGGGTTTGGTGATAGAAAGTAATAATGTCAAGGCTGGAAATGTTTAGATGGATTTCTCATATGCTTATATTTCTGGAGCAATGTCCTCTTCACACAAATTGCAGCTAAATGGCAGCGCTTAGAGACAATAACAGACAGTAGGTACCTGCTTCTGCTCACATTACAGTGGAGAGTTTTGCTACAGAATTTGGTGGGAGCAGTGTTATCCAAAATCCCTACAGGACATATTCACTACTGCATTGTGAATAACTGAGCTCTGGACTGTGCCCACCCTTGTACCTGAATATTCCCCAAGAGTGACCACAAGCACCCTTCAGGCTAGTTGAGCTTAGGAGCATGAATAAGGCACAGACATCTGAAATCACAGACTGTGCTCCAGAAAGTCCCTGTTCAGCTGTTGCTTAGGGTTGCAGATGTCAACTTCATGAGGTACCTCCCCACAACTTTTCTGGAGTCCCAAGTGCACTAATAGTTACCTTCCACACTTGAGAACTAGGGACATTTTGATGTTGTCTGTGTATATTCCTTGAAAGTTCATTTGGGATGCAGAAACTGGTTCTTCCTTCACTTAAGTCCCTGGAAGAAAAATTCCAATAGTCATATTACAAGCTGGCTGGATGAACTGGCACTTTTCATCAAACCGTTCTTGAGAGAATTCCTAGAATTCGGGTCCTCTCACCTTCACTTAGGTCCTCTAGCCAGTTACTCTCTCTGATCCAATGAATCTGGATTTCTACCACTCCAGTTACATAGCCTCAAAGGGAAAGAGGGAGAAAATTCCTTATTCCAGAACAGGATGTATTTTGATGTGGAGAGTGCTCTCTGGAGAGGGGAGTTTGCACTCCATAAAGTTGACGAAAGTGCTTTTGGAAAAGGTTTTTCCATTTCCCGAAGGTATCCACTAATCACAAGGCTGCTAATCAAAAGCTGGATGACAGCTCTACCACATTCCACTTATTTCACCAAGAGGAGTGGTAGATTCCTGTCTTCAGGGTACCCATGCTGGGAGAGCCAGATGGACAGAGGTACCCATGTTTTGAAAAGTAGTGGAAGAATAATCCAGATACACCCTCATTATCATGAGGTGTATATATATTTTAAGCACTATCCAGTTCCTTACTGAGTGTGGAAATTCTCTTCAGTTTAATTCTTAATTACCTTAACATGAATTTATTATTATTGCTCTGGTCCTTGAAACCTTCCGAGGTATAAGGTTGTCTTCATTCAGTTTTCTGTGATCAGACAAATCAAAGTGAATGGAAAATATGCAATATTATGGTGATATTAAATATCTTGAGGAGGAGCAGATAATTTTATTTGTAATCATATTAAGATATAAAATTATATCTAATCTGAAATTTGTATCTCTCTTTAATTGATCTCATAAAATGTATAATGGCCTACAAACTGCAGTTCACCTTCACAAGCTCTCTGATGCCCTTCATACCTCTTATGAAATGCCGAGTGCGCTTCTGAAGATTAAAAAATAGCAAAGAAAATTCAATATCATGCACATCTTTTATTTTGGTAGTGGAAAAAATTTTCCTGAGCCATTAAAATACACTCACACGCACACTCACACACACACACATACACACACACACAAAAAAAAATTGAGTCCTAAACATAAATAGAAAGCAATGAATAAAAAAGTAAACTAAGTCACAACCTATATCAAACTTTACTCAAGCTTCAGAAAATTGAACTGATGGCAGGTCACTAAAGCTTTGTCTCAGCAGAATCATGAGGAAAGCACAAACACAAATCACAAATTAAATGAAAATTATTTTTTATTTTTCACTTTCACAAATCTATTAAAAGCACTCTTTTGGGCTGAAATATACCAAAACACTCTTTTTAGCTCTTTGTGGAGTTAAAAAGTGGAACACCAGTCTCATGGGATGTTACTTTTTTTTTAGAAGAGGCACAAAAGTAGCCAAATACTTGGAAGTGGAAAGGTGCACATATTTTGCTTCAGTGGTACACTGCACCTGCCCAAAATGCTCTACAGCTGCATGAGAGCTGTCGTGTGTCTGCTGTGTTCTGTATTTTTTTGCCCATCAGCGCTGTTGGGTTTCCCATAACGGCTCATGTTGTGTGATCAAAGCAAAGGCCACTCTCTGGTAGGAAATGTAGTCCTGAGTGGGGACAGCAGCCTGTGTGTTAAACTGTTGGCTGCAGCAGGTGCAGAATGGTAACTAACTAAACCAAAATGTTTTGGTTTGCAACAAAACTAGCTTGAAACACAGTGGTTTGTTTTGCTTTCAGGATTGAATATACCTGTGATAAAATTAAGATGCTTCTAGAGCAAAGAGCAACCTCTCAAGAAAACCCTTCCTGTGAACAAATATCTGATACAAGCAAGGAGCTTTGCTTCGTATAATTTCATGTCTTGCTTACTGAAATTCTGTGAAACTTATGGACTACTGAAGTGAATATTTACATGGTTCTTACATGATTTAAGACAGAAGTCAGGTCAATAATTAAGTGAAATTTGCATCAGACTCTGATGTCATTGTCATCTGTATAACATTATATACTCCCCAAAGAGGAGACTTTCATCTGCTTTTAAGTAATATTGATATTGCTGTGCAGTCACTTTTGAAGTTCCTTGATTTTCAGATCTCTAAACATTTCCAAGCTAATGTCCAAACACTTTTGTATTTAATTTATTATGGATGCTAAACTCTTGTCATGGTCACCTTAAAACTTGCCTATGGATCATGTGTAAAAACTACTGAATTGAACTGTTTCACTTCCATTAATGGAAAAGAAAAAAATTGGTGGACCTTTTAGGGGAAACTGTAGTGGAATATAAGAAACACATTACCTGTTTTGTGCTTTCGTACGTGTTCCTTTTAAAAGAATTGTCACTTAGACTATTTGGTCAAAGAAAGCAAGCATGTAATAAAAAATTTCGGGTAACTATAGAAGCATAGCAAAGAAACATGGAAAAGTGCTATGAATGAACCAAAGCAGATAGCTAAAAATACCCTCTGCTGCCAAAAAAAATTCACATCAGCTGTATTAATTGTTCATAATTGTGAAATTTGGTTGGGTTTCACATTTACTTCCAGACATTAGGTTTTGGCCTGCTGCAGTAAATGAAAGAAGAGTGGAAGAGTGGCACCTATTACAGCTGTTGCATTATGGCTTTCAAGGACAGGTAAAGCCTTTGTGTGTCAGTATGTAGAGGATGCTTTTTTATGGTTATTATTATTATTTCTTATGGTATTATCTTATGGCTATTCTTATGGCAGAGCAATTGTCCTCAAGAGCAATGCTCTAGGTACCTTAACTTTTTTCATTGCAAGAAAAATAATTGTGTTTATATGATAATAATAATTTTACATTATATATCGTAAATATGTTTATGTATCCTACACCTGGTAATGTCTCAGATTGCTGCCTCATTTTCTCACTCTTTCACTCAGTGGTTCATGAATGCTGTTTTAACTCTACCAATTTTCCAGTGAGTTCCATTGTTTTTACAGTATTTCACCCTTTTCCACTCTATCGAAGCTCTTTTCAACAAATATATGAAACATCTTTTCTAGTTAAATCAAAAAGGCTTTTTTCCCCTCCCCAGCTGGCATCCCTGCTTTTCTGTCTGTTTTTCAGCATCTTATCCTTCAACTCCATGCCAGAGAGGCTAGATAATTCTGAAAGTCAATGTTAGATTATTCTAAGATTGATGTTTAAGTGGAGTCTTTAATTTATTTAGGTAATTATTTGTGTCATCAAACCTTAACCATATCGATTGGTTGACAAATGGAATTTGTCATTTGGTTTTTGTGATTTTTCTCAGGTGCTGGTTCATCAGTTACAGTGTGTTTTGGTTTTTTCGGGTAGATGACAGTTATACAAAAGAAGACCTTTTTTAACCTTTGCAAGCTTTTAGAAATATAATTTTTCATCTCCTCCAGTGCATTATATTATTGTTGTTATTAAATTATATAATTATATAATTAAGCAACAGCAATAACAATAATAATTTGAGCAAGCCTTTGCTATTCTTATGCTTTCTGGAAGCATTTATGAGAATGAAATGTTGGTCAGCTGAATTAGTCTAACTGAGAAAATGACGACAATAAAAACAATTAAACAGACTAGAAAGATTTATTTATGGGGTTGTTTGCTATTATGAATTTTGCAATAGGATAATTTTTGTGTTCACAATCTGCGTCTTTCTGATTTTCAACTTTTTTTTTCCTGACTTCCCTCCCCTGCCCACCCCCGCTTCTGGTTTGGGGATGAAAAAAGGAAGGCAAAGAAAACAAACGAGGAGGAACAAATTTCCCTCAATGAAATCTATTACATTGAGGTCATATTTCAGGATAATGTGGAAGGACATGAGGAATGATGTTTTCCAGTTTCACAAAGATGAAGCATCCTTATTATATGTTAACCATATCCAGTTCTCATTTCTGATGAAGGGCAAAGGAATTTAGGAGCCTAATCTTTTGAATTACAAAGATCTGCAGGAAAACTAGGGAAATTCACACATCTGTGTTCTTTCTGCAGAGTGATGGTTTCAGAGAGTAAAATGAACAGTGGTCTTTGTCTGGAAGTTGTGAATTCTAGCCCTTCTTGAACTTGGCAGCTAGAGATCCTCTCAGTAGTCTTAATTCTGTGGCGTAGGCTCTTTTTTTATGAGTCTTAGCTAGTTTCAACTGAAAAGCGTTCCTGCAGGAAAGTTGCTTGAGTGGCATGTTATTGAAAAAAAAGTTTAGAATCTTTTGTCTATCTGAAGTCATGTGGTTCTGAACTTTCTGTCTAGATTTCATTAGCACTGTAGTGTAAAGATCCAGAAAACTATGTGCAGAAAATTAATAAATGGTTGTATTTACAAGGAATTGTCACAGAAATGGAAAATCAGAGAGAAGAAATGAATGCAGAACAAGAAAATGAAATAATCACATCAAGTGGGGTTTAAGCGATCACACAGATGACCTTCACATTATTATAGATTATTAAAAAGAAAAAAGAGTAGATCAATAAGCATTCAAAATGACTGTTATTGTCATTGCAGATATGGCCACAGCAGATTCCAGCAGCATTCATAGAAAGCACATGCAAAAACAGGAGAGAGAAAAAGTAAAATAATGAAAAAGCCCGGTTCTCTTCCAGAAGGTCAGAACAGACTCTAGTTCAAGTGCTGTGAGAACTGTCTTGAGTCTCTAGAAAGTGCCTTATGAAGGAATCTCCTGTCTTTCAGGTCCATAGGAAACAGGAAAAGACAAACTCCTAACATGGGTGGTAAAACTGTCTCCCTGCTATCATTCTTACACCTGATATATATTTCAAGGGAACAGGACTCTTGACTCTAGGATACTGGTTTGTATTAATATTTGAATTCTTAAATCTGCCCAGATAGCATGGATCTATTTCTAATTTTGGACTAAATACAGTAAGAGGTATGAACTTGTGGTCAGAAAACTTCCACGCACATGATGTTTTCTTTGTTCACACGAGGATATTTCAACAGCTTGAAATTGCAAATATACTCAAGCTTCTTTCTGATTCCAAATTCAGCATTAGCAAAGTTTTCACAGCAAGCTTCTTTATTTTTGGTCAATTTTCAGTTTGGGATATTTGTGCTTTCCTAGGTTAGAATATTGTTTTTTCTACAAAGGCATAAATTTCTATTTGTGACATGGCTATAATTTCCATGGCAACAAATTGTAGTATTAGGAAGGTAAGCAAAATTCAGCTACAGAAGGCTGCTGGTGGTGTGGATAAAAGCTTGGGGAAAAATCATAAGCAAAGTAAAAAGTGTTTTGTTTAAATTCTCTCTATCTTTATGTTTGCTCAAGGACAAAAACATTTTTAAGAGGGGTGTTCCAGAGTTGTCGGAATTGACTTTGCATGGATTTGGACTGGCTCCTGACAGAACTCTGGTAAAACTAGCTTCTCCGTGTCTCTGGGTGGTTCTGAACACCTTATTCAGGCAACATTTTTACTGAATTCTATGGGAGCTTTTGAATTATACAGGTTCCTATATCATAGGTTAATATAGTTACAGATGTTTAAGCTATAAATTTAAGTGTATAACTTGTATAAATATATCAAATGCTTGCTCAAGATTTCCAGAATGTTTCATCAAGCATATCTTATAGCCACGATTGGTGTTCATGATCTTGCTGGTGATGCTTTAATAAAGTTTTGCAATAACTGTTTGAGGTATATTAATGAAGTGTTTCATCTGTACAATGGGACCTTATACAAATTAGATTCAAAAGAAACAAATGTTTTTTATGGTATTTTAAAGATTATTATATCTGCATTGAGTACTGCGGCAGTTTATTTTCTTCCATATTGATTTTTAATTATGCTGACTCTGTATATTTTTTAAGAGAAGGAAGAGGAAGTTAAATCCTAATCTTATTAGTACTGGTATAAAATGCATCAAGTTCAATGGCATTTCAGCTTGTCCTGGGTCTGATGTGACTGAGAACAGATGTGAGCCCTCTTGGATGAGTTTTTTGTTCCTGTGTCATAGTCATTTCATTCTGGATTAGATTTTTCATTCATACGGCGTGGATTTGGCACATGTTGAATTGATCAAAGAGTAGACAAGGCCAAGCCTATCCGATTATATAATTGCTTCATCTGTTGTACTGTAGTTGCATAGGGCCAAAATCTGAGATGTCCAGTCATTTGGAATCAGTCATTTTAAAAACAGGCCTCAGCTGTCTTCTAGGTTTGTTAATGCAATGGCACTGAAAACTGCAAATTTGCCTAATAAATAAGAGTGGTTTAAATACAGAGGTGTAAATCTGTTAGTTCCTTTCAGCTGGTAGATTTGTACCCAGGTAATTAAAAACAGAGGCTGGCCGTGACCGGAAGAGGGAGGTTTCAGCTGTTTGGCTCAATGTTCAGCTTTTCCAAGCATTTCTGTGTAAACTTAGTCAAGGTATGTTGTTACTTTGTGCCGATTTTCCACATAAACGTCTTCTCTAGTTTCCAACTTTGCTGTAGCCTTTTGGAAATCAAAACCCAAAAAACCTGAAATGTTTTTTTACTCCCATTAAGAAGTGCTCAATAGAACAGGAACATAGTCTTAGAAGATACTATGGGATTTGACCTTAGTTCAACTGCAACAGCCTAATAGTTGTGTATAGCAGGTGTTTTCAGCGTATATATGGATGTACAGGTACTTTAGGGGGAAAAGTCATACTGTGGCTTCTACACCTCCATTTCAGTAACGGAATGTAATCAGGTTGCCTTGTACATGAGGCTTATGTGACCTTTAGATGGTACAAAACTGTCTGTTAAAGTCAAAAGTCTCCTTGTATTAAAAGCGAAATGTTTGTCTCAGTTGCCAATTTTCTAAGGCTTTCTGAAATTGTTCTTGTGGACTAGCTCCTTTCTTGTTGGTGCATAAAATAACTACAGTCACCACAGATGCTATTGTGTATATTGCTTGAGAAAATGTCTTTCATTCTTCATTTGTTCTGAAAAAAGCAACAGCACTCAAGAGCCCTCATCCCTGTCTGTAATAATCACGTTGTTTCACTCACTCGTAGCTGGTGACTTTTCTAAATATTTTTGATCAATAGAAAGAAATGTAAAAAATCAGTAGATTGCAGCTTGTAGCTGGAATTGATAGATAGTTTAGGTGGCAGGCTTTGAACTCCCTTGGCAATCAGTAGTTGAAAGACATTACCTTACTTCCATAGCTAGGATCTCCTGCCAAATTTATCCTGTTCACGTCTAAATCTCTTACATATTTTAAAGGATTAAAGTTAAAGATGAGATTAAAAACTTTCCTCTTGGCTTCAAAAAGAAAACAGGATTCTCTATACAAGCATAACTGACAACCTCCCATGAGAAAAACGAGTAAAACACTAAAGATGTTTCCCCATCTCCTTAACCATTTATTTTCCTTTTTTTTTAAACTAGATGTCTCAGTGAGATGCCTCATTACAATATGGTGTTGTTAGACCTTATGCAAAGGTTATACTTTATGATTTGACATACAGCATTTTTCTTCCTTTGAACTCTTCTTTGAATCCTTAATTCTTAACAGTGTAGTTAATTCTGCATGTTGTGGCAGAATTAATTGTGTTGCCATAACATCACTTTCCCCTAATAAATTTTCCACTGTGGGGATTTCAGCACTTCAAAGATGATACAACATACCTTTTGCTAACCAGATGATAAGGTTTCGTCTATGCAATGGAGCCAATGATTATTTTTGAACCAACGTATAATTATGAAGACACAGTGAGAGAACTTTCAACATGCTCACAAGTGGCAGAACTAAATGCAAGTAGAAATGTCATGTTAGGGTGGAGGTTCAAAGTTAGCATCCAGTCTTCGACTCTGCAGCTGCTATAATTACACAACTCTGTAAATTGGAATCATTTATCCTCTGCCAACTGCAGTAATTAATTTTCTCTTCAGTCAGTGGAGGGGGGATTGATCTTTCCTTTGTGAAAATCTTTCTCACGCAAATACCACTTTGCTCTTCTGTGTTTCCAGTTCTGGAAATTTGTCCTTCTATGCAACAGCTATTAAAGAGTGGGGCTGCAGCGTCCTTGCCTCTGTGTTCTTGTCTGTGTAGCAGTGATGAAAACAAAGATCCGAAGTATGGGGTTTCATCGTAATACTTAATCACTACCTGATTGTGGAATTAGGGTGGCTTGGCTAGTAGCAAATGAGCAAACCTTTAGCTGATTTTAACAATCACTAGAAGACAGATATTTCTTCTCTCTAAAGGCCTCTTAAAAATCTATGAAAATTATGCATGGTTTACATTGCATTCATAATGTGTCTCCATTCTCACACTGCCCTTATCATCTAAATAAGTGGTAATTCAGGTAGAAATCTTGCACAAAAAAAGCCATCATCTGAAAGTCAGGGATTTATCCTTAGAGATCAATTTCCATCAGGACTTTAACTTTATAATTTTTGGGTGCTGCAAAAGAGCTATTGCCACAAAATTAATGCCTAACAGATATTGTGTGGGAGAGAAGTCTACACCATGATAGGCTTTGTGTTGTATTACTGTCCTAACTGATCTGGAGTTAAACACAGAGGCTGTATGTAGTTGTGAGTGTCAACATGGTGTGTCTCTGCAGGATGGTCAGTGTTTCCAACGGCCTGAAAGCACCTCCAGACACTGACAGCAAATGTATGATGGAGGTTTCGGTTGCTTGTAATTTAATTGATCCCTTGCAGCCCACAGAAGTAAATCAGCAAGAATGGACTCACACCAAGGGCTGCTGGTTCTAAATATGTGACTGGGCAGGAGTCAGGACTTATAGCCAGGGAGGACAGGATCTGACTTTTCCAGAGCCTGTGCTCTTGTCCTTCCAGTTCAGGAAGAGGCATTTCAGTGACGCCATGTGGGAGACCCCTTTGTTATCAGTACCCACACTCTGCTTGTCCACAGAGAATATGGAAGACTTCTGTCCCACGACTGTGCACAGAACCCTTCTCCTAAACAAGAATATCCTCAAGTTTTATTTGGTCTTATATACTGTATTCATTTGGCCTTTTCACATACTGTCTCACACTTTCGGGGCCAGATCTTCCACTGCAGTAAAGCTGTTGGCGTTCTTCTGGTGACTTGTTGGGTTCTGGTGAATTCTGAGGTGTAAGCTGCTCTTAACTACTCTAAAGCTACTTCATCATCCTTGGTGACTTATGCTACTGGACTGTACCAGCCTCCAGCTGCCACAGATTGCTCATCTGTGACGCAGGTGAAAAGCCAAGGGAAGGTTTTTATCCCTCCTTGCAGCTAAAGTTGTATTTTATTTTGGCTAGTGGTCCCCCAGACCTCTAGGACCTGATTTGCAGTTTAGTGTGATTCTGAGTGAAGATACAGTGCAGGAAGGATCAGAGCCAAGGCAGAATTCTTCACTGTGTTATCAGTATGAGGATGGGCCATTTAAAAGGTTTGTCTTTATTCCTTTTCTAGCGCCTGGTTGAACCCTTTCTATAATTCTCTGCAAATGATTCAGTGCTCCTGAAAGATTGTTTTGTGGCAAGTAAGAGAAGATAAAACTGTAGGACTTGTAATGTAGGAAGTAAAAGAAACATTATTTTTGCTTTATTTCTTTCAGCCTCTACATATCAGATATTTATAAATCAGTTAAACAACTGTATATACAGTAAAAAAGATGGCCATTTGAGTAGAAATAAAATAATATTTACCTTTTGATCATAAAGGAGAAATGGGAGATTTCTCTCCAAAAAGAAACTCACTATATTCCAGTTTGAGATATTTGATAATCCCTCTTTGTATCAGAGTTTACTACACAGCTAAAACACATCAAACATGATCAAGCTACATTTATCAGCAGAAAACAGCTCAAGTAAAATTATTATAAATCCTTTGAATTTCAAAGGTAGGAATACAGCGTGCTCCTTTGGTGTTTAACTTCATATGGTGATGCAGAATAATCTGCTTCCAGGCCTTGATCTTTGCATATTTATTCTTGCTTTATTGGTGTTGGGGGTTTTGTTTGTATTTAATAATTATGCAGCTCAGAGTGGTTGTTGAATGCATTTCTGGAAGTTTTGTAAAAATCAGTATCAGTTTGGACAGGCAAAGCCTGCATATTGTGACAGTAGACATGCATTTGAAATCAATACATTACTTGTATTTGGGAAGCCTGGAGCAAAATCCTCAGGTGGGGTAAATCACCATAACTCCTTTGACTTCCATGATATAAAGCTGATTTTCACCAGCTGGGAATCTAGAGTTTGTTTTGGTTTCCCATTTGACTAAACTGAGACAAAAGCAAAAGAAATGTTTTATAGATACTTAGTTTTCCTGAAAAAGAAATTAAAAGGGGAAAAAAAAAATCTGAGTGGGGATCGCAGTAAATGAGCATCTCCGAGTGAAACAAAGGAATAGAAGAGAGGGGCTAATTGTTTAATTAGTAAATGTCTGCTTGGTTAATGACATATTAATGAGTTTTTAAGACAGTCATATCATTTACCATAAAAGACCCATGTGCGTATCCCTGGATGTACTGTATAATTAAGTAATGTGACCCATAGGAGTTCATCATTTAAAAACCTGTCAGCTGTCTCATGTTTGGTAGCAGATGAGTAAGCTCAGGAGGGGCTCACCAGGAGGACTCAGTTAGGTGTCCAAAATATCTCGCTGTAAAACGATCTGTTAATCTGTCAGCAGTGTGGTACCTGTGCATACAGACAACATGGATTAGGATTTGCCCATCAGTCTATTGAATTTTGTTAACAGAAAAGTTGTTTCTGTGAGGCAGCGGGTCACACAGGCTTCTTCCTCTCGCCTTAATTTCATCATCTATAGGAGCTGAGCAAGTGAGGTGCTTCTTCAAGGTGCTGGTCCTTGGTTAAGATGTGGATTTTTCCCAGCACTGATGCAGTTCATTTTATTCTCTAGCTATTTTATCTCTGCTAGTAAGAGCTTATCTTTGGTTGTAGATCTGATAAAAACACAGACTGTACTCCTAAAGAATTCTTCAGGCTGTGATAATGATGTATATCCATCTAAAAATTTCCCCCCTCCTTCTCCCGCACCCCACTATAGGGCCTCAGAAGGCATAGGGGTGTTTTAATCACAAAATGTATTCTTCACCCTTTTAATATCTGAATACTGCTTTGTGGGGTGTTGCAGCAAACTCCTTGCTGCTCATGTTCCCTGAGCTTTTAAGATGAATGTGTACTTTAGGAAAGGTGTGGCTGTTGTAAACCACTTGCCTTCACCCTTAAAGATGGGTGTAAATGTCAGTATCACTCATCCTTTGTGTCTCAACGTGTGCATATATATAATTCCGTACATAAATATATTTCGTAACTGGGATCCAGATTTTGAAGGTTATCAAAATTTGGGGTGAGCTTCAGGTGGCAGGGTATGTGGGCCTAATATTTATACTTTCTCTTAAAACTGTCTTAAGCCATTGGAAGAACATGGGCAAAGTACTGCATGATATGCAGAGAATGCTAATTGCACACCTAATTGACCTGAATGTGCAGATCTGATGCTGATCAATTATGCAACATGTGTGGTAAATATGATACATCCGGTGTTATAGGCACAGAGCCCTTTTAAATCTTGGGCTTTTGGGCTTGGCTTGGCTTGTGTGTGTATGATATACTGGAAGAACACTCTTGTTATTTCTGCTTCCTTTCATCAAAAGTTTTTGGAGGAGTTACAGGAGTGCACTGTCTCTGGGTTTCCAGGCTTTAATGCAGAGAATCCAAATAGAGCCTGCAAAGACATGGATAGGTCTAACTCTGCTGTGCTGTTCTATTAGTAATTTGGGGTCTGGCCTAAAGAAACTATGGGCGCATCAAGAAAGGTCTTTGGTTTCCATAATACATGTTTAGCAAGTTACAAAAATATCTGTGTACAGTAAAACATTAAGGAACATTGAAGCAGTTTTTAATTTCTTTGTGTTAAATTTGCATGATTTTTTTCATTTTTTTTTAGTTGGACACCTATGACAAAATATTGTAGTAGTAGCTGTCGAAGAAAATATTATAGTTCTAGAAGCAGGTTTTGCTCAAAATAGCTAAAAGCTTTTTTCCTATTTTCCGTAAAAATAAATACACTCATTTGTGAGAGAAAAATAATTCCAGGAGTTGTAGAATGGAAATTGTGGCTTGTTGTGAGTCTTGGTATCTGGGAACTGGTTGTGTTTTGAGGTTCTCCTTTCTAGGGCACCCCTTCCAGTCTTTTCAGGTTTGGTAATGAAACAGAAGTAGACAAAGCAGGTAAGCTTTTTTATCATACATATAAACAAAATCAAAAATGGTGCTACCTTAGCAGTAGGGATGACAAGACAGAAGAAGAAGAAGCTAAATGGATCATTATATCTATGCACAAGCAGAAATAGGAGAGCACTCAGTATAATACCTGTCCCTAATACATGGTGTAGAGGTCACAGAGAGAAATCGTGTAGACCTTATAAATTTTTAATTCTTTTTTCCAATTTGTTTTTTTGGCAATGGTAAGTGAAGTACCATTGCTCCTGATAGATGAAGTTTGAGAGCAAATATTACACACCGACTAAGGGCTTAATTCTGATCTCCCCTCTGCGGGTGTGTATCATTAATGATTCATTGCATATTTTGAATAATAAGCTGTCTGCATAGCAGAGGGCAGAACATAGTCCTAGGAGACTATTGCATGTGTGCTGCATTAAGAATGATATTGAGAATGTGTAGCTTATTAAAGTAGTTGTCTTGGGTTAGTCACTTTTGGGGTGTATGTATGTCTATTTATCTGAAAATTAGAGAAAATTAAAAAGCCATCTCAGAAAACATTTTACAGAATGAGACTGTAGAAATACAATTTTAAAGGAAAGCTATTTTTTTAAAGGATATGAAGCATGACCTTCACCTCCTGAGTTAATAACATTGGAGCAAAACTGACAAAATGTATTTGCCTGTTCTAGTTCATTTAGATTCTTTTATCTGTTTAACGTGTAATCTCCATCTTGTAAAATGAATGTGAAAATTAAGTGACTTTGGCAACATTCTGCTTTCCTGAAATGATAACTATAATGAAAAATAAATAATATTTTATTCATCTATAAAATACATCCCTGTGTAAGAGAACAAGCAGAACCTTGGAAAGTTTCTATGTGTATGATCTGTACAGAAACATGTACGGAATCAGTATTCCGTGTGTGTGTGTAATGTACACACACATCAGACTGTCAAAATGTTTGTCCTCTTACTGTCAAGTAAGTATGGTTACAGAAAAATAAAACCAAAACAAAATCCCCAAACCCTTTTGCCTTTTTTTCTCTCTCTTTTTTTCTCTCGCTCTTCTTTTTCTTTCTTCTTTTTTTTTCTTTCTTCTTTCTTCCTTTTTTCTTTCTTCTTTCTTTTTTTTTTCTTCTTTCTTCTTTTTCTTTTCCCCTCTCTTTCAACAAAGCTGCATAGCTGGCTTCTTAGTTTTGGCTTGAGTTACAGGAGCCTGCCCCAGCTGAGGATCTGCCTCGTGGCAAGTACAGCATGGCCTGTTAAAAGAGCATGTTAATGCAGTGTTATTCCAAATTCTATTGCACCTTTTATGTATTTCATCACACTATGATTATGCATATGTTATTATGATTATGGTTGGTAGATATTACGGTTATGCAATACAAGTTTTCAGGAATGTAATCCTAGCATGACTGAGGCTAATTCACACTCTCAGGTCAGGATATTAAAACATTACAGCTCTAAAAACAGTAGTCATTTCCTGTACTTACAAGAAAATGCTCTTTCTAAGAAATATCTTCCATTTTTCAACTCTTTCCATAAGAAAACCTTGTCAGCCTACTTTAGGAATGCAGCAGACCTGTCATGTCCAGGTTGGAAGGTGGTTTTCCTGCTTACTCTTCTGTTGGCTGACACTGAGAATGAAGGAAAACAGGAGGGGGAATGAAATAGCGTAAAATACAGTGGCTGTTACCCTCTTACCCATGCCTCCCATTGTCTAACCTCTCTTCAAACACAGGCAGAAATATGTTATTTATAAACAAAACTTAGGCATGTGGGAAATTGGGTTTGATCCAGCAATGCACACGTACCTTGAAGACCGTGGCTAGCCAGGGGTAGTGGTATTGTAGTTACATTGTGAAATTCTAGTAATTGCTTGAAGAATACATGTGAGGAAATGTTTTGCTTGAAGAAAGTCATGGACCCAGGCTTTGGCATTCTTCCTGACAGGATGAAACCGTGAAAGAAGTAGTTTGTCTGTAGTAGAGCAGGGATATTTGGTCTATTTATGCTCCCATTTTCTAGTTCAGTTTCTGTACTGAGAATATTTGGGGGTAAATACTAGATGCACACTGGTATGTGCAGATTTATTATATTTACTTCTAGCATATCTTATTGTCTGTTATGTGTACAATATACATAGATAAATATACATAGAGTAAAAAGAAATGCAATTGTGTGTATACTGGAGTAGATAGTGTTGTCTGTGCTGGGAGGAAGGAAGGAGGGCTATTTGATCTGTGTTTTAAGAGAGAATGATACTGTGAAGTTTTTTTAACTTTGTAAGCTTTCCCTTTGAGGGAGATATGTGTGCAATCTGCATGCCTGGCTAGCTCTTTGATGATAAATTTGGACTCAGTTTTTAGTCAGCTACAAGAAGGTGCCAAAAGCACTGGCATCTGTTTTAGAAAATTGGCAGAGTTTCCTTGGCTGCAAATTTCTTTATCCCGCCTCATTACTTTGCTCCTATCAGCTTTTACCTGCATGAAGAAAGACCAAAAGAAAAAGGCAAGAAAACCCTTTAAAACTTAAGTAGCTATTACAATAACAGAGCCTAAACCACTCAGGGTGAAGATTCTATAATTTCCACTCTTTACACATACTAGGTGCAATCAAACAACTTGAAGCAATAACACAGGGGGAAATATGTTTTACATAACTTGACTTCCAAATAACGATTATCCCTTCAAGTCTATTTGTTTTCCCAAGAATCCTGCTGATTATAGGCTCTATGTTAAACCTGTTTCACGTGATAACCTAGCTAAACCCTGGCATCCGTTACACTAACTGAATTGTGGTTGCTATGAATAAGCGGGAATTATGGGTTTCTTCTGCGTGCAGAAACGTTGTCTTAGACTAGTGTGGTGATATGAGGCACTGATTCCAGGAGGTCACAAAAGATGAGGCGAAACCTCAGTAACTGAAGATCAGTAGCAGAAACCTTGTTGACTTCAGTGCAGCCAAACCATTGCCTCTAGTATTTACAAGTAATTTCTTCTAGTTGGCTGCATGTGACTTTAGATACTAAGAAGGAAACTGGTTTTGTTTTATGGAGAACAGGTTCACGACTTAGTTGGTCTTCTCATGTTTTGCTTTATTTTTTAAATGTTTTCCTTGTTGCCTTTCCCCCCCCACGATTTCCTTTGATTGTTTTGAAAATGTGACATAGAGTAATGTTCTGATCTGAATTAGGTGACAAAATAAGTGGGAGATAGTGTTCTTAAACCATAAGTCCCCGTATAAGGAGATCTAAAATCATCTAAGCAGATCTGAAGTTATGAGATCCTAGAAAGCTGTCAAGAATCTAGCCTCTGTCTTTTGTAATAATATGTAGTGCCGAGGGAAATCACATTCGCATTTCATGCTCCTTGCTTCTGTCTGGAGCTGGGAGAGACTGGATGTTTCTAGGAGACAAAATATCTCAGTATTACTTGTAAACTGTTAGTTTTTCTTGTAGGGCTGTCAGGGCAAAGCAACTTAGGCGTATAGTGCAAACACCAACCCTTACTGATGGTCCTTGTCTGGCTCTCATTTAGTTCAGGGCCCAAATCTATCTTTACCTGGGTTTCTGAAGCCTGTCTTGCATTGAATTTATGATTGAAGGAAGTTGTTTTGGAAAGAAACTCACAGTGCTTTTTGGTTCCTGGAAGCTGCAAATCTCTCCAGCAGCAATTTCTTAGGTATGAGGGTTTTTTCCTAGTCATTCTTCATTCCTTCCTCTCCCTCTTGCTGTTTCTACGATGGAAATTGATTCTACCCTATCTCCAGAACAAGTTGCATCTGTAAAATAGATGAATCCACAGATGGATAATGTTAAATTTGTGGTAAAGAGTAAAGGACATGTGAATCAACACAATACAAGTTAAAAATATTATAATTTTTACTGTACATGTTTCTATAAATATATTATTTGAAAATTGTTTCTGTAATTATTTGAATATTTACAAGAGTAACAACTGCATGTAAAGAAAATAATTGATATTTCATAAGCATATTTTTAATATTAGCAAGGGCTTCATCTATATTAACATGCTGTGTCAGTACTAAGGTGTCTCTGTAGCTTTCACTTTCAATATTACCAATTTAGGTACTTTTATTAAATTAATTGTGTTTTATAATAGGAAAGCTGAAAAAAAATTAAAGAGTCATGTTAGGTATTTTCTTCCTTACACTTTAAAACATTAGAAGTATTTCTTGCAGTCATTTAAGAATCACTGCTACGTTCACTCCCCACTGCAAATACTCTAAAACATCCATCTTGTTGTAGTGCCCAAGATATAAGTCATTAGAGCAGCTCTGCAGTAAGGAAGAAAACATAAGGAGTCAAAGAATCATAATTCACACCTTCTGCAGTACAAATGGCCTGCCAGGTGATTTAAGAACTTAGAGCTGTATAGTTTCACTTGGTCAAGGTACTAAGGCAAAACCCAGACTTCTGCACATTTGCTGGCATTTACAGTCACTGACTTTGTAAGTGGTATGCTTTAGATATGCTTAATATTATGTGATAAGTTGTGTATACACCTTTATTGCACTGAAATATCATTGGCTTTTCCAAGAGTAAGGCTTGATCAAGGATTAAATCAATTGATCTCCTATGTCTCTTTGCCTGTTAGGAAAGTTGGTAGTGTATTAGTGTTGTTCATGGGTATAATAATGAATTTGGAAGTTAAACATTTAAACAGTTTGAAATACACATGTGGGAAATTCTAATGCCTAAATGTAATTGCTAATCACTTAGGTGACTCATCCAGCTTCGTAAGAAATACAGCTGAGGGACAAAAATAAGAAAAAAAAGATGTTTTTAGACATACATATATATATATATAGTGGTTAAAAAGTTAATTCTAGTTATTGAATTTTATTTCTTGGTTGAAATTTCTTTATGTTTAGATTGTGGAATAATTACTAATAGTCTGGTACTAGGTAGTTATTGGCACTACATTCATAAAAGGGATAAAATCTTTAAGAGGCTGTTTCCTATTGTGTGTGTATTCATCCACTTGTGAGTGGAGCACTGAGAAGGGTGCCCCTTAGATAAGCATGAGAATCCTTGACTTGTGTATTTTTATAAACACCTGGAAGAGTGGAGAGAAAAATTTTCTGGTGCCTGAGTTCATGGGACATTGCCAGTATGTCAGTCTATTAATTTTGTTGTTGTTTTGTTTGTTACTTGGTTTTCTGCAAATATATCTTTCCGCAACCCTTTTAAGCATTATTGAAGGTTTCTTTATGGGTTGACTGATCTGCAGAATTGTTCAGAGGGATTTTATACAGTCTTTTTAAAGCTGCAAATACATACACAACTCTGGATTGTGGAACAAACTCATAATAGGTGGTAGGTTTTTTTGGTTGCTTTTGGTGTTTTTTTGTTTTGTTTTTAGTGGGAGAAGGGAAGTAGGGAAGGATTTGTTTTTGGGAGTGTATCAGGTTTTTGTTTGTTTGTTTAGGGAAGCACACCTGAGAAGATTGAGTACTGCCTTTCCAGACAGAAATGGCAGGCAGCACGCAAGTACCGAGTGCTTAAAAAAGTGGTACATCCTCATTTTTGTCCATTCCAGCTGCAATGCAGGCTTGAGGAAAGAAGTGAAAGCTTTACACTCTTTTCTCAGATTCAATAAAGCGACATTTGATGCTTAGTGTACAATTCCCTCCCGCTTCTTTTTTGCCTGGTCTCTTTCACCTGTGTGTCTCTTAAGACAGAATTACTAGGAAGAAAGTTTTGTGTCAGAAAGGTCAAAGTGTTGAACTTTAGGGGATATCGATTGCAATTGGATGGCAGCCCAGTAGGACGATCTCTTAATGGGGTGGAATAAGAAAATTACTTTTTAGTCTGCTAAAAGGTAATACTTTAAAATGTGTGCTCCAAGGAAAAAGTCTTTGATTTAGCGTATTTTGTGTCCTGCTTTTCAGAACATGCAGGCCTTAGATCTTTGGATGATTAAACTATTTTTAGTAGATGAGAATTCCTCTGAAGTTGGTTACAGTTTCTTTTGCATTTAACCTCTCCTGAAGAAGGGTGCAGCTGGGGATTTTCCTTCTGTTAGTTTTTTGGTGTGTTTGCTGGAACTGTGTAATTTTCTCCTTTGTTCATCTTAATTTCTAGCTATTCATGTTGATTTCTACCTATCAGTAAGTATGACATAATCTCTGAAAGCCAGAAACATGGAAATGGTACTTGCTCACTTGATTAAACAAACTGGGTAGCTGATGAAGCAGGAACTCCTCAGCCACAGCTGAACTGAGCAATAGAAAAGTGAAATTGTTCATCTCTTGTAAGAAAAAAATCAAACAAGTTTTCTTATGAAAATTTTCTCCATTGCTTTCTTCTCTCATACAGACATTTCTATATTTTAGTTTCATCTTTAAATGTTCTGTGATCACATGGACACTAATATTTTCTTGTAGAAATTTGTCTGTTGTTGCCCCTAAAAATGCCCAAAGCGCCAAAATAAAAAAAAAAATTTAAAAAGTGAAGCTAGTAAGTTTTAAAGAAATATAGCCAATATAAAATGTAATATCTTTAGACAGGGACTGATTCGTATTTTGTATGTAACTCAGTTGGCTAATTGGAGCTGGCACACCACCACCCTAAGGAAAGATGAACAGCTCAGCATTGGATGTATCTTCTGCTGCTCAGCTCTAGACTTTACTGCACAATCACACTTTTATGCCTAAAGCTCTAAGGCGAGATATCATTGCTGTCTTTATATGTCAGGAAATAAAAGCCAGGAAGGAAGAATGAGCAACACTGGCATAAGAATAAATGGATATAAAACAGCCATAAATTCATTAGAATGGAAATTAAAAAGATGTTTCTGTTCTACTTGATAACTTAGGTTCTGGAACATCTCTCTGATAGGAAGAGTGGGAGTGAAAAAAAACAAAACAGCAAACCAACACAAATACCACACCAACAAACCCAAAACCTTTTAACTCCTCTAGAAGTTAGAATGAAAAAAATTGATAGTAGTAATGTAATGCTCATGCCTGGGCTTCTTGTCTGACTTAGTAGCTGGGGTAGCCTTGGTGGCCTGGAAAATATCATCCAATCCAGTGCTCCTACAGCTCATTCCAGTGAGATCACTGACAATGTTGACATTCACTGGATCTCCACCACTTGCTGTCAGTGAGAGGTGAGCAATGTACAGCATCTAGAAGCTAGACTGTTGAAAATAATTATGTAGATTGAATGATAAAAACAAATGGAATAAATTTTCTGGTTTCAAGGCTTACAAATCACAAGGTGCTTTTTTCACATTTCTCTTCAGAACCTGGAACAGTCAAGAGGGAGCAGAGGTGGGGAACACAAGCCCTGAAGCTGTGACCCGCATATATGTGTGACTGTTAATACGATAGTAAGATATCAGTCATGAAATGGTGATTATCTTCTTAACATCTATTCACTTAAAGGAATACAAAATGCTGTAATTTGAGTGGCAGCTCTTATCCATAAAGCATTATTCTCTCTTAAGCTTTGATTAGATACATCATGTGCTATAAGATTCTACTACATTACGTTTAATTTCTCTTTCACAAAGTTATAATGCCATATATTAAAGTTAAACCTTAAAAACATTAAAGAGAAGATACTTTAACCTGCATTAAGAGTGTATTTAGCTATCCATAAAGCTTTTCTCTCCCCTAAAGATAAATACCCAGACACTTAAATAGGCACAATACTTATGCTAAAACAAATAGATTCCTATAATGGACTACCTTCTTTTTTAAATCAATGCCAGGCTTGATACAATTATGCTGTGGAGAAAGTCTGTTGCTATAGGAAAACCTGTCATCTGACAATTCCCAGGAACCCCTCTGCTGCTCTTAAGCCTTTTTCTCTTTGGACAACTGCCAAAATCCACTTTAATCCAAAATACTTTAGAGACTTATGGGTTTGATCCAAAGTCCATTGAAGTCAGTGGAGATTTCGGTGCCTTCAATGGGTTGAACAGGCTGTTGAAACAAGCTGAAGGCTGACATCTCATTTACTTTGGGGATACTGTTATCTTATTTATGTAGGTTATGAGCAATTATAGGTAACATAGTGGGGCAAACCCTGCAATCCTTAGATAATTCCTATTTAAACTCAACTACTGTTTAAATCATGGATACAGATGAAAATATTCTACTTTGTTCTTTAATTAGCAACAATAACCAAAGGCATAGATCTTTAATTTCTCATTAACAATAGGTATATTAGGCCAGGTAAGAAGCAGATATGGCAAAAAATGTGTTTTGGTTTTAAATGTCTGTCCCCAAGAAGAAGCGTTCAGAGGATTATGGCATTCATTTTCTTGCCTAATAAGGTTTTATGCCGCACCCTTAAGCACATTTCTGAAGTGTCTTTAGGAACAGTTCATAACAACAATAGCCTAATTTTCCTTTCCTCCCTGAGGCAGTTGGTACTCTTGGTTTTCTTTTTTGTTTTCTTGCTTACCTACTTTTCTCTTTTGCCTGTGACTTGGCACACTGAAGCTGGTGCAAGCGTCTTGTTGCCCTCACTGCACTTTTGACAGCAGCGAAAGTAAGAAGAGGATGTCCAAGTGTCCTGGGCCAGGATAGATAAGGACGGCTGTCTTTTATTTTCACTTCCGAGGTAATGCACTTTTATCAAATTCTCAAATCACTCCAGTGTTTCACCCCTTTCAGTCCCTCACTCTGAAATGAAAATTCACAGGATACTATATAAAAAAGTCTGTAAAGAAACTATCATTTTAACTTCCCTTCACTTCAAAGAAGCTTGTGTTTTGACAGTTTACCTTTTTGAAGAGAAGTTTTATTTTTTAAAAAAACTGTACTGGAAAACTTCTGATCAGATTCTAGCTGAAATCCTAGCATCTTCTTAAATGTTTTTAGCTGCTCTACTAATGACAATGTTCACCTTAACAGTTTTGGGTTGATAGTCTGTGCAAACTACACTGTCAATCTGCTGTAGCTTGTCAGCAGTGCTATAAGGTTTGTGCGATTTTGTTTCATTAAAAACATGCATATTTGAACCTGTCATACCACAGCTCTGTACCTTTCCAAGACCTGTCAGAGACTTGACTATTCTTGATTAATTCTATTCTTCCATTTAGAGACAGTACCCTTTAATTGCACAGGAGTATCTGAAGTGAGAAGTGTAGCTCAATTTAATGCTGATTTTCTGGTTATGACAAACAAGAAAGAATCTTCAATGGTTTTTCATAATTTAAAATATAGTATTTTACTTGGTCTCTGTTGTAGATGGTAGCATCAATACTACTGTTTTTGTCACTAAAATCTATATCAAAGACATAAATTGTGAAGATACAACTGAAGGCAGATTTCCATGGAGATTCCTAATTGTATTTTCTTCTGAAACAGGTGCATCAATGTTGATACATGTATATACAGAATTAGAAGAAAAAAAAAGGGATGCCATTTTTTAAACTTTAGTTCTTCATATTTTCTGGCCATGGTTAAAATGAAATTTTCTGATACTTACCTGCCAATGTTATTCACAGATTAGCCAGGATAAAAAGGGCAAAGAAAAGGACAATCACTGCATTAATGACCACCAAGTTTTTTTCAAATAAGGCCCTTGTCAAAAGGGTGCAGGTTCTTGATGGGCAGAAGTATTTAACCTTTTGTGAATTACTTTTGTGTTGTGTCAACTGGTGGCTTTATGATTGTTTGATCTTTTTAGGCAAATGTTAGCTCTCTTACGGTTGCCACAGTTGCAACAACGTCAATATGAGAGAATTACTTTAACAAAGCCAGTGTCAATAGGAGCTGGAAAAATGTTGCTTTGACAGATAATGCATTATATCCCCTCTGTTGCATCATGACTGCTCATCACCTTGTGCAGTGCAGCACTAGGGATGATTTGCAATTTAATGACTTTAGCCATCATTTGATGCCATCAGTAGGACTCTGAAGAGATACTCTGACCTAAAAATATCTTCCTTAAAAGGAGATAGTCCCCAAGAATTAGCCGCTTTTAATACTGGTTTTGTGGACACCCCAGATCAAATATAGAGTCTTGATCATAATTTTTGAAGGCTACCATGTTTCCTGAGAGAAAGTCTCCATACAGTGTGGATCTATATAGCTCCATAGGCAACTATATTCTGAAGAGACTTATGGGCTCAAAGTTAGAGCTAACCAAGGTGTTTTAGAAGTTTCTTTTAATGTTCATATGGATTGATCAAACACTTAACACTGATGTGATGAAGAAAGAATCTGTGTTTTTTGTTAGTTTACTGTAAGATGGATTAACATTAAGCATGAGTTCAGCAATATGTGGCGTTGTTGACTGTATAGAAATATTTTACCAGTTATAGAAATTCAGGTCTCTGAATGTACCCTGTGCCTTCTACGCAGCTTATAGGATTTTGGCCAACCTTAGACCTCTTCCTGAGCAGGTTAAACTAAACCATAAAAGGTCATACTTGTGCTCAAACTAAGTGTGTTAAACCAGTTTAGTGTGAGACCTTGATATTTACTCTGTTCTATATTCGTGCTTTGGCTTTTTATGTAGAGGAGGTATCAGGAGCAAGTAGAGGCAAAATTTACCAGAGTAGGCCTGCCAATAGCACCCAGTTGATAGAGCATTGAACTAGAGTGGTGAATGAAGGAAACGTGTTCCCTTTCTCCTAGCATACTGAAGGAATACTATTTGGTGATGTTTGTTCAGCATATGCTCCCCAATAGGATATATGTCTCCAGAGATCTCATTAGGATGTTTTATAACAGTACATGTAACAACACTTGAGAAAATAAAAACCATTATGCTAGTTTAATTCTACGATGTCCATCAAAGTGTTGCTGCTATAGTATTAGGAAATTATTCCATTAACAATTATGGGGATGAATCTAAATTTTTGGGCCTGCAATTGTAGAGAGAACACTGCTATTATCTAGTCTAACCTTACTCAGAGAATTTTCTGTGATACTGGTGAAAACCTCTGTCTACGTGCTGCTGGCAGATACCGGGATGAGGAGCATTTATCCATAGCAGTCAACTCCATGGAAGGCTTTTTAGAGAAGTAAAGCTAGATAATAATCTCCACCAAATGGACTGGGACACAAAAATGGAGGGGAAAAACCCCCACAAAACAAAACCAAAAAACCAATACAAACCACCCTACCCTTGAAATATACTTTCCTCTGGCTAGAGCCATTTTATCTTGAAGAATGACAAAGAGAATTGTAAACCTAACTGCGAAGTATACAGAGATTACTTCACACGTCGTTGAAGTATATCCTGTCTCTGGGGCAAAAGCTAGCAGTGGTTTAAGAGCATACAGTGATGCTGTACAGGAATTTCTTTTTGATACAGTTCCAGCTCCTAGAGGTAATTTCCCACTATCAAGTTCAGTGATGGTGATGAAGCTAATGTTGCTGTTCTTATTTTAAATGTGCCAGAAGGCTCTTTGATAATCCAAAATATTCTGGGCATCTTGACTGTATCTTAAAATTGAAGGAATCTCTCTTCAGTGAGAGTAATTTCTGTAGAGTTCAATAGGGCTAGGTGGATATAGATAAACCATATTGGCCTATGACATCCGTGCCAGTACTGTAGGAGATTACTTTGCCTCTCTGTAGCTGGCCAGATAATTCAAATCAGCCAGTGCTTAATTAGTGATGTGTTCTTTGCAGTAAGATCGTGTTCTGGAGATGGCCAAGTACTGATTCACTTCAGATGTGAGAGAAATAAATCAGCACAAAGTAATATGACTGAGGTTTTGGTGGGTTTATAGGTGTTGAACTGGGGAAGGTTCATGTTCGATGCATTGTAGTTTAGAAAGAGGGGTTAGAGTTCTTCAGAACCAGTCTACACTGGGGTACAGTGATATGGGTAGTAAAAGACAAAAAGCTGTAAGAGCGAAAATAAAACGTCCTGTCAGGACCCGTAATAAAAAATGAATTCCACAAGAATTTTGGAGTATTCACTTAATACGTTCCATATGTTGTAACTATGGCAGAACTTTTTGAGTCGTGAGCTAACATTCCCAAGTAATTCCCCAAATTGGACTAACTGGCAGGGATAATTTTTTTCAGTCAACATAACTGTATTTATAAAGTTTGACAAACCAACTCTAGTTTACTTCAGGCTGTTGTATCTGGTTTCTTATGGTATGTTTCACCAGTTTACATGATAGCTCTGTTGCACAGAACTAGCCAAATCTAATTCACATACTGGAGGCTCTGTGGTCAACTGGAATTACGTCTTTGCCTTCTAATTCTGTGAACCTGGACTCACATGTGATGGGAGTTCAATAATATAATGTGTTTTGTGGTCTCATTTACCAGCATGTCACCAGAAGAAATTTGTCCATATTAGACAAACTACTCAGATTTGACGGAGTCCAGGGCAATTTGCATCCTCTGATCCAGAGAAATCAAGTAGTGGAAGAAAAAGGCAGGAGTTCAGAACGGATTAGCTCTGATCTGGGTATCTGATGGTCACAACTGGTATTTGTACAGGAGACACTGCAAGTTTTGTAGATGTGACAAAACTGTGAGGCAAATATTTTCATAAGAAAGGGCAGTTGCTGAAATTCTTTAATGTGCACATGATGGATTTTTTTTTCATCTTCTAGATTTAGTGAATGTCCATCTCTGTACCTGCTGTAATTGTGTTTTCTGAGATATAGAGCAAGAACCTCTCCAAGGCTGATGTAGATTTCTTCTGGTTCTGCATCAGGACATAATTACTGTACACCAAATGGTAGAAATAATTTGTTCTCTTGGGGTTTTGTCATTTGGTCTCTTTGGCTGATTTTCTTCAATTTCTCAATGGCAGTAGACACTGTGTACCAGTGACAGTACCCACTAACTTTTATATCCGTGACTGTAGAGCATGTAATGATGTACACCTACTATCACCCTTCCTCTGAGAGTGTGTGGACATGGAATAGAAGAATCATAGAAAAAAATTAGATTGGAGGGAATTTATGGAGGTCATTCAGTCTTTGCTGCTCAAGGTTGCTCAGCCTGCCCTGTTCAATTTTGGATAAGGGTGTTCAGGCACTTCGACAAGGATCTGGAAATCCTCAAGATGTAAAGTTCTCTGCCTCTCTGGGCAACTGTTTCAGTGCTTAGCCGTGCTTATTGTGAGGAATTTTTTTTATATATATACAATTGGGATTTTCCTTGTTGCTATTTGTAACTGTTGCTTTTTGTCCTTTCATTGAAGGGCTTTGCTTCTGTCCACCAGCACGCTTCTGGAAAGTCCTCACCAACTAATCTCTTCTCCTTCATTTTTTCACTCTTCCATTCCCTTGGAGTGCTTAGCAAGTCTTACAGGTTTGGCCTCAGACTTTTCTACAGCCAAATTTTCTTCTGGAGGGGAAAAAACAGCTGACACAAAATTAAATTCTTACCCCCACCCTGCCGCTTCCTTCCTTGTCACAGAGTGTCTTTACATAAAGGATGCAAAATTCCCTATATTTTGCCTGCCCCTTATCAAAATTACTCAAGAGATGGAGAAGTGCACTAGGCAAGTGTGTTTAGGAAATCTTCAAAGGCAAATGAAACTGAGTCAAATCCATGCTGCTCAACAGCTCAAGGTAGAGCAGGCAGCTGCATATTTTTGAGGTAAGAATCTCACTTTGGTACTAGTGCAAACCTCACAGGAATTTTGTGAAAGTCTAGCATTTAAGCAAAATTTTCGAAGTAACACAGAGACTGCTTGGATGTTTTTCTATATATTCATGGTAAATCTTGATTTGTATTGCAATTAAAATGCTTTTGTATGTAAGTGTAAATGTAAAAAACTGTAGAAAGTTGAGTTATGTTTTTACATACTCATCTGTGTGCTGAAACAGAGTCTTTTATCAACGTGATTGTTCATATAGCCAGACACAGAATCATATTATGAGATCAGCAGCAGATTATCATGTGCAGAGATTCCATTGAATGCTGTCTTCTGCCAAAGTGTCATGGCTTAAGCCCAAATGACAGTGTAAAGGCTAAGTGGATCTTGTTCGCAGATGCACATTCTGTTGGTGGTGCTCGTAGTCTGCTTGTTCCAGACAGCTCCGGACACTTCCGTACCTCTTGATGATCAGCAGGTTATTTACATAGTTCAGCCTATCTACTTCCCTGAGTGCAGCAAAACTGATTGTTTGGGACAAGTGTGTGGTCGTATTTCATTTCATTTACATGACCCCTAAAACTAGGTTAAAACTCACAGACTTATGCTTGGAGCCATGCTAGCTGCACATGACTCATGCTAGCTGCTACACGAAGCCACCAGGTTCGTTAGCTGACCCAGTCCATGTGCAGCCTCAGATCTCTGGTATGGTTGTCCTTCTCTACAGAGTGAGGACACTCGTCCTAGTAGTATTTCTCATATTAATTTTTCTACGTAAAATAGTGTTGGCAAATGTTTCTGACTTGTGTTGGACAAAACTGATTCCTGTTTTGATGAAAATGAGTGGCCATCATGTGTTCACAAAATGCACATTATCTGGACCAGGTCTTATCTAAGAATATATAAGAGGGTAAAGAATGAAAATTCTAACTGATGAAAAAAATTAGTTAAAAGGAAGAAAACAGAAAAAAACCCACAGAAACCACACAAAAACCTGCTAATACCCCTAAAAACACAACCAGAAAACACCCGAAAAAGCAAACCCATTTGGAGGCCAAACTGGAAACATTGAAAATTACAGAAGAGTCCCCAAACAGAGATTGGAGCCCTGCAGTTGTGGCCTCACTATGGTAAACTAAATCATCTGTACAAGCTGGTTCCAATAAACCATTCAATGTGATAAAGGGATGCTATTATACTACAAAGCCCAGAAGGCTCTGGTACTTCCACTGCCATGAATCGAATAGGTTAAAAGTATTTTAATGCAACTGGCATAGCTTTCTTCAGTGAAAACAGAGCTATAGGCAGAAAAAAAATACCCCTTTATTGATGTATATGGTAGGTCACTAGGACAAATTAGAGGGAAGTAATCTGGTTTGTTCCAATCATTCAATACTGTGAAAACGGTTTAAGAAACTATGTAAAAGCAACTGGGAAGAAAATGATTTTTATAAGAAGTCTTGTAATAAAAAGTTTCTCCTGAAAAATGAATTGCATGTTTTAGTTGAAGGGCCCCTGTCAAAATGCAGTCATGTTTTTCACTGGAGGGAAAGTTAGCCCAGAATCAGTCTCTGGAAGGAAGACTCTCCACCTTGTCACCTTGCAGTTATTGTTTTATTCTTTCTTTCTTGGTTTCAGCACTACTGGTGTGACAGAGGAGAGACACTGTTGCCTGTGAATGGTAATTCCTATTCTGAAACATCCGCTCTTCTTGGAGTTCTGTATTGCCTCCATGGTCATCTGACATTCAGCAAAATAGGATAAAGACAAAACAAAGCCTGTGAGCCAAATGCCAGAATCTTTACTCAAGCTCCATTCCTTGCTTTTTGATGAAAAACATGTGAGAATGAGTTGCAAGTGAGAGGAAATCACTGCGAATTTCAGCTCCTCACAGTTCTCTCCTGAATTCTCTTCAGAGTGGGTTTTAAATCCCAGAAACCTCTGCCCTTAAAATGTGAAATGCATATCTTAGGTGATCTGAAGGCATCAAATAATCAAATATGAATGCTATAGCATTTGATGATAGCTCTGTGGCAGCGCAGTTCTACTGAATTTGTCTGGTGGTGTTTGTTTATGGTGTATGCCTAGAGGGACTGTCGGGCTGGGCAAGTTCCTTGTGTGTGGGGCTCATGTGGATGGGGTGACACAGATTCTTTGTACGAGGACCAGCAGGGTGTGATTTGTACCCCAGTCTATGTGGGCAAAAATCCCAGCATTCCAAAACCCTTGAGCTTTTAATTATTTTCTGTTGAGAGTCATTTTTTTGCAAACTAGATGGACTCTGAGAAGGAAGGAGTTACGTAGTGAGGATGCCTTAGCCATGTTAGGTGATCTGGGGGAACAAGCTCCCCTTACCAGTAAAACCTTTGGAATTTTTGTTGTGAAAGCTGTTGAAGTCACAGGATGCTTGGAGGGAAAGGCTGTAGACAAGAGAGGGAAACACTGCTGAATCAGTGTTTTCTGTGCAAAGGGGAGCCCTGAATTTCTGTAGCTCTGCTGTAGCTGTCAGTGCAGCTTCTTCATGAAGGTCTAGGGTCTCTGCAGATGTAAAAGGACACAATTCCTCCAAAAGCCCACCCAACTTTGCCTGGCTACCTTGGCTGAAAATCAAACCTTTAAACACCATAAGGTTTTGTAGAGTACCATGATTTGGGTCAGGCCTCCAGGAGGAGATAAAGTCAGCGTAACTCAACACATTTCTAGGAAGTTGCTCCAACAGAATTAGTCTGCACAGTTAATTCTTGGATTTTACTCTAATTCACAGAGTCAGGGCCAAAAATAGTCCTTAAGGTGCATTGTTGTGTCAGTTGTATATGCCCACGCATCACTGGCCTCCACCACAAATCTGCCGATGCAATCATGGCAATTAGTTAGTATGTTATGTTGTCTCATGTTAATGATGAATTGAGACCTATCACCTCTCCTTCATCACACCTTTTTTCTCACAAACCCTCGATTCTGCAGTATTTGAGAAAGGAAAACAAATTCAAATATTAGGCAAAACTTCTTGTCACAAAAAATATGGAATAAGAAAAAAATGACATGAAATGCTCTGTATCATTTACGATGTAATCTCCTGGCAATAGAAAGCTGGCAATGTGCTACAGTCATGCTTTCAATTACATTACTAAGTAATCACACATTAAAGTCTAATGGCAAATGATTCTTTATTCCCAGGCTGCCCTGTCCAATTGTTTTCTAAATTGGTTTCAGGAATAAGGATGCAAGTATGACTGCAAAAATGTTATTTATGGTTTGGAAGTCATCTTTTGTATCTTTTTTTTTTTTCCCTGTGTGCTTTCAGCAGATAGTTCAGCATGTAGTTTATTATTTCTAGGGCCATGTTATAGTTTGACAGTTAAGAAATGCTTAAACCTCACGATAAACTTCGTTGGATTGATAAATAGAGTTGTCATATTTTCACTGCCACCAAATATTTTGTTTGTCCTGTAGGAAATTAATAGTTTCTCAGGAAAGAACTGTGTTGGAATTTGGTATTTTTGCCTTTCTCATGCGCTTGCGTTGCTCCTTCTCAGCGCCTGCAGCCACTGGTATGCAGTGAAAAGAATGTACAGGCTTTGTGCCTTAGCAATAATAGAGTATTCAAATATGATGAAATCTAGGACTTATGGTGCTTTCTATAGTAATAATAATAATAATAATAGTAATAATAACAATAAATTCCCTGAGGAGAAGAGAACATTAAAGTAAAAAATAATTTTTGAGGCTTTAGGAAAGTAAAAACTCAAATTGTAGCGGAAAGTAATGCTAAATATTTGTAGTTTGTCTTTATATTGCACTTTGCATGTTGGAAAAGTGTATTTATACAGCTTAATTTTCTTTTCTCAATATCACTGTGTTTAAATGTTTTGAAAGTATTTAATCTCATGATAGTTCTTAATGAACAGGTTTTTTTTGCATTCAACTGCATTTTTGCATTGAGAAGAAAAATAAAACACTTCATAAAGTCTAATTAATCAAGCCATCACACATTAGGGTCATTGAAAGAATGCTGTGTCTGTGGTGGTTGCCTCAGTATTAGTAACTTGCCACTTGGGTACAAAGAAGGAAGAAACGCAAAGCAGCCTTGTGTGAAGACTGAGGTCACGAAGAAAAAAGAGGTTAGAGTCCATAGGTCTGCTCCAGATCCACCTGAAGCAGCCAAGACCATGAGCAGCAGCTGTCTGTCCGTCCATCAGTGTTTGATGCTCTGAGCATAGAGCTTTGGTCTTGAAAAATCTAGATATTTCAGATGGCCCAAATGGAAGACTGTTTCCCTATTGGCATTGCTCATAATTGTGGGAAACCTTTCCATCATCTGTGGTACCTTCAGAGAAACAAATCTTTATGCCACTTTTAATATCAATGTGCATCTATAGAGAGAATTAAAAATACATTCAGGATTTGTATTGCACAGAAGGGTATTTAACAAAGACACAATTGTTGTTGGGTTACAACTTACGGAGCAAATATATAGGGGCAATGTGAGTTTCTCTTTGTTCCTGCTGCTCTCACTATTTCTGCCTCCTGTTCTCCCTGTGCTGTGTGGTGCATTGTGTGATGTGGAGATATTGTGAAATGTTTTTTTTTTTTAGTTTCATCCTTCCTATGCTTTAACACCAAGTGTGTCATCTGGTGGAAAAACGCTGCTACCAGAGACATAGACCCAGCAGGAGCCCAATGTGAGCACTGCCAAGCTGCCCCAGAGCCCAGTGTGAGCCCTGCAAGGTTTGATGAATTCTAAATGTTAATTAAGTCAGATGGCTAGTTTTAGTTAAGACCATAAGTGGGTCTGATCCCTGTGAGATTTTGCTATAGTGAAAATGCAAGTACTAGAAATTACATTGCCGTAATGACTTTTACAGGGTCTGTACACTGAGCCCGGTAACTGAGCGAGTGAAAGGGGCTGCTTGCTGTGTAGGAGGTGTATTATGAAGGCAGCATTAGAACACAGTAAAGATGATGTTTAATATAGAAGTGGAATTGAAACGAGTGTTGTTGTGGTAGATGGATCTGGTTGTTTGATTTGACTGCCTCAGTCTTTGCTTTGTACTGCAGCACTTTATACAATTGTGGCTGTCAGGGCAGATGACCTCTGAGTTTTAGGAAGAAAGCCACCACAATCAGTTGTGGGAGAAGAGTTTGTCTTGGTGGTGTTTTTCTTAATGAAATACCTGAAAATTAGATGAAGTAACTTTTCAGAAAGGACCTAGGGCTGCCCCTTAGCTCTCAAACCAGCAAATAAAATGGGTCATTTGAGAAAACTGTTGTGTTTGGGACCCACAGCAGGACAACCCTGGCCTTACTCCCTGCAGCACTGTGAAAGGAGATGTCTTGCCAACATGTTGTGAGCTATGCAATGTGGACTTTGAATGAGAGTCTTACTGAGACCTTTCACCTAAGTCCTGAATTAAACTTGACAGACCTAAGTAGGATTGAGACTCAGTGCAAGTAGATAGTCTAAAATAGTCCTGCATTATTTACTTGATTGGTTTGCTTTCAATGCAACATTTTATAGGTACGGTGGATTTTATGCAGTGAAGTGCTCATTGTAAGGGTAATTATATAAACACTAACGTAAACAAGTGTATGAATAATTCCTTTAAGTGTTTCTCTCTGTCTCATAAGTGCTCTTGAGAGACTTTACCATTAACACGCCTTATATTGAGCTATACTTAAGCATGAAGTCTAGAGTATCTGCTTCTTGCATTTATTGGGTCACTTCTTGACCTGAAACAAGATTGGCTGAGGACAAACCCTAAGCATGAAAGAATAAGGTTTATAAAAATGGTAATTGCTGCAAGTGTTCTGTAAAGAAATATTTTTGTTGTGTGATTTTAAATGTATCTGCTCCTTCTAGTGAAAGAAGAGGGAGAAGAGAGAAAATGAGGTTGGAAGTGTTCCAAATACTCTAAGCATAATTTACTGATGCTTGGTTTGTGCTTCAAATGTTCAGAAATTAATTAGAAAACTGTCCAAATTCCCTGAGAGTACACTGACATGTTGTCTTTCACCAAAGGTTGTTGCTAACAGTGAAAAATTGTTCTGGTAGAGACTGTACTGAGAGTGTGCTAAGTACCTACTGGTATATCACTTTATTCAAAGGTCCCTAGACTTTATAATAATCCTGAGTTTTTGTGCTAGGTGATGTACAAAGAAAATGTGGACAAGGGAATCAGTAAGGGCCCTCGAAATGTGGAAAATCCAAAGAGGAAAATGTGTGTGCAGGATGCCTTTATTCCCATTTTATGCTGTAGTATTGGAGACAAAGGTTTGCACTGGCTGAGGAAGGTGCTTTAAGAACCTGCCTCCCATAAGCATCTAGTTAAACTCTTGTTAATATGTATGTCGGTATCTAAATGAACTAAGATTTTGGAGGGTCATCTAAAATCACATTATGTGTCTATGACACAGGCAGCAATGAAACCCAGACTTGAATTCCAGTCCTGTGGTTTAGCAACCTAACTTTAAATATGAATCCATTGCCAATTACTGAAACACCTGTATCTCCCTGTCTCACTCCCCCTCACAAGATCTGGAGGGTTCAACAAGTTTTAACTTTCTCATTGTTAGTATCAGTTTGAGATTTTTTAACCTTTTTATTTTCAGTTATTGTCTGTGATGGTGTGAGCAAGGTATGATCTAGTCCCAGTCCAAAAGCAGTGTGATTAGGGTCAAACTGCACAGGTGCTTGTGTTTTGCAACTTGGTTCAGGTTAATTATTTAACTTCATCGCTGCAGAAATGCGCTGAGTCACAGACTTTTGTGTCAGTTTGAACTACAGGGATGTTTTCATGGGTGTCCAGGAGGCATGAGTTTACAAGCTTTGTAACATTTTAGTCAACATTTGTTCTTCCAGCCTAAGCAGGTCTTAATTCCTCTTTTTGTATTAAAAGCATAAAGATTTAACTTATGATTGCATTCAGAGGCACTAAAACACTTATTTGGCTTCATTATATATGGATGATTTAATTTATTTTGCATTATTATGACTTCTAAAGAAATAGTACACATTAAGATGAAATACACTTGAGATATAATTATCTTGTTGTTTTTATGGAATGTATATATTTTTTTTCCTTCTAAGAAGGAATTTTGAGGGGACATTCATAGCAAATGAATGAACTCATGATCTTGGAATAATATAACTTATTTGACTTTGACCTCAATAGACTGTGGACTAGTCTCTATGTTCATCTTGTATTTTGGATTATGGGGTTCTTGTGATTACCATGTACTGTACTTGAAGTGAGAGATACTTTGTGTTCAGTAATTTTGGATTTCACTCCATAAAGATTAAAATCTATGACACTGAGAAATGGTAAAAGCCTCCAGGGATATTTCAGATATAAGAAAGTGCAGTGAGCCTGTCTATATAACTGATCACACCTTGACTTAGAAGCTTATTCTGAAATCAATGCCACACAACTACACACAACATCAGGGGAAATCTTCAGATGATAATATGAAGTTAAGCAGTGTTCAAAATTATAAATGCATCATACTTTCTTCAGATGAAATGCCAGTTATAGAATAATAAAATTTTTGTTTCTTTTAATTTAAAAAAACATGACCAAAGATAACTAGGAATTGATTCAGTTGAATTGTTTTCAAGGAATCAAATAGCTTATTTCCATGGACTTGCAATTTAAGTCTGTGGATAGGGAAGCTTAGCTGGTGAACACACACTTTCATATAAAACATAAGCCGTTATCAAAAAGGGGTTTAGGCCCTCAAAATTCCCATGAATAACTTCCTTCAGTTCAATACATATTTTTTTGTTTTATTTTTTCCTCCAGATTATGAGTTGAAACGTTAATAAATATATATACAGAATGAGAAAATTAAAAAAAAAAAGCTTCTGAGCTGAGTTAAATTTTCTTAAACTTTATACAGCTGCAGACAGCAATAAGTTTTCTTTTATAATGTACATATATATACATATATGCACAAATATCCTGATGAAGAAATAACAAAGAACTGGGTACTGGAAATGCAAAGGATGGCAAGGAATAGTAATACACGAAATGGTTCATCAGAGGGTTTGAAAGTACTTCCCTTTCAGAAGTAGTAATAGTAAAGTTAATTAGTCCTGAAAATGCCCTTTATGATAAAGCTCATTTTAAAAAAGAGTATTAAGAAATCAAAAGTGTTTGTGACTATTTTAACTTATTCCTAAATTCAGAAGAATTTGATTCTTATTCCCAAATACATTCAAGGTAATGGTTAATTGTAAGCATGTGCTAAAGCTGCATGCGCATGAATACATAATTAATTTTTAAGGGGTCTTGCTGAATAGGTTTGCTTTTCTGATTTATCTCTGACTGTGGAAATGATGCATTTTTATTTCCCAATGAATATCAAAATCTCTTAAGTTCACCAGAAACCATTATTTCTCTTTTTAAAATTATTATTAATATGAACCAGCTCTAATTTAATTCTGATTCTACTGTCTGCTCATGTATTGCTGTAAATCTGAAGTATCTTGAGTTCGTTACAACATTAGATCATTCATAAAACTGTACAAAAGGATTATGCTGACTTCATCCTATGCACTGTATCTTTTCCTTGACATATGTGATCTGCATTAATTGATTAATTACTGTATGTTTATAGCTAGGGATTGAAGTCGTTATCATGCTTTTGTAGTAACCAGTTCCTCTTCTTGCTGATTCTTTCAAAGTAAAAGCCAATGACTGTATATCCTGTGCATTAAGGTCACCATTTGGTGGTCTAATTAAAAAATTCTGCCAATTGCTAACATAATTTCAAACAAAGTTTGATGGAGACCACTAAAAAGGCATTGTCCTACTGCCTGAAGGCAGAGATCATGTTCAGAAACAATCCCTTTTGTCCGTGAACGAGTACATTGTTCATTCTTTGGAAATCTGACAAAGATATTTGTTGCTGACATTTACATTTCTGTCGAGCTGTATGAAAATATTCAACGTAATTGCATCCCACACAGGCAGACATCTCAGCATCCTGGAGTCCCAATGTGTGCAACAGCTTTTCCTGCATCACATGAAGGGGGGAAAGGAATGCAGGCATCTGGTCCCAGGGTGAGCACAGGTCTGTGTGATGGTGTGACAAGAGGGGGACCCTCCCCTTGGATGCACCCAGGTGATAGGACAGAGCTGTGCTGGTGCTGGTTGGGAATTTTGGGGGTGCAGGACCGTTCTTGAGGGCAAGCCTCTGCTATAAGAGATGGGTGACCTGCCTGCTGTTGGCACCTCTGTCTCTCTTGCACTCAGGACTCTGAGCAGATGGAGAAGGTGACTGGCAGATGATGTTTGGTGCATTGTATCTGGGGAGAGATGCAATGCTTTCCTACCAACAATGTGAAATACTGTCATTTGGGTTCTCATGCCATATCCTCTACCTGTGGGCTCTGCAGCTGTGGATCTTTGGTGTCTGCCTGATCTATGGCTCTGTCTTTCCCCATCTCAGCCACAGCTGTGTCTGTGCCTGGCCAAGGGCCCTCTTGATCTGAACTGAGACCCATGGACTGATTTCTTGGCTTGACCTTGGACCGGACTTGTCACCATGGACCTTTCCCAGAGACCACAGGGCTTTGTCGAGCCCTGGCTACTCCACAGGACTTGATTTGACTTCCTAGCCTGACCTCAGACCTGCCTCATCACCTCAAAATGTCCTCATGATCTCCTTTTTGAACCTGGCCACCACCCCTAGCCTTTGCTTTACTTGAGGACAGTGGCACACGCCACCTGCCTGGTGAAACCCTACCCTTCCAGCTGTGTTATTACTCCCAGCTCCTGCCTCCTTGTGCCTAACGGCCAGAAGCTTCCTGACACAGTGTTGGCTTCTGCTCATCATTAAGTTTCCCTTGTGCGGATGCAATTATCTGGAAAGACGCTGTATAAGACCAAAGTGAAGTTTAATTGCTGCCTTACAATGTTTTTTTTGTTATGTTTTAGGATTTGAACCAAGAAAAGTAGGAAAAAAGACATAGTACTGGGGTGGACAAATCCCAGCTGTGCATTCATGCTTCTTGAAGTACAGTTGTGCCTTTTATTGGAAGCAACATATGCAACTATTGCTCGTTTCTATCACAGCGAGGACTTCTGCTCTTTTGTTTTTACACCTTGTCTCTAAATTGGCATGTGGAGGTACATGAGTCCCTTCAGTGACCTTTAAGAAAGTGGAGGTGCCTCAGCTCAGTGCCCCAAGTTAGACAAGTCTGAGTTTGAGCCCTTTGTGTCATCACCCACTGCACGTTTGAAACATCTCATGAAGCCGATAGGCAGATTTCAAAAATCAATTTTTTATTAATTTCAGTTCATTCCATATGTTTTTGTGCACAAAAACCCCCAACTGTATTTAAGAGTTGGCTGAAAACCTGGCATAAATGTGCTGGCTTACAGTGACGGCTGGTCTCATTTCGTATTTTGAGAGGATGTTTGCAACACAAGGAAATCAGGCTGCAGATGTCTGAGTTCCTGTGAGTGCTCATGACAGAGGAAACTAGACGTTTTAAGTGTTTCCAGAGGAATAAAAAGTTACTGCAAGATGTAGACACAAGGGAGTTTTTAACTGCTGGTTAAAAGCCTTGCCTAGAGTTGTTCACAATTGTGAAATAGTGACAAATCCCTGGTAATGGCTTTTCATCTGTTCATCCTGTAAAATACTGTAATGCCACTCCACATAATTGAACTGGAAGGTTATCTAAAATGCAACTTCATGCCGTCCTTGCAAGTGTCTAGATTTAAATTTTATATCCTCAGCGTTCAGATTGCATAGGGCATGTTTGGAAATGCTCTCTTAAATCATGTATTTTTTTCTGTTCATATTGTAACTTATTTGCAAATTTCTTTCAAAATAAAGTCTTCCCGAATAGCTTATCAAAATCAAACTTTTATGTATTTAGTCCATAGTGAAACTGTGTTAGATCCTAAAAACACTGTATAAGAAATAACCATACTAATGACAGTTACTTTTTCATTGGAAGTCTACAGAAGTAGAACAATGTATTGGACATTGCATTTAATAGAGTTAATTAGTGTACAATGGTTATTTAATATGTTAATCAAGATTCAATCATGATAAAATAGACTAATCTTGCCATTATTCTGCCATTATAAAAGTGTAATTGAAATAGATTGAAAAAAAAATACAGTACATTCTCGTCAGTGTCTTAAAAACTCTGAGCTCAGTAGCACTGCAGTGCTCCGACACACATTTCAAAATTAGTTGTATTTAATCAAAGTAGATTTAATTCAATTAGTGTTTTACATTAAAACTAAGAGCCACCCACTTGACAGAAACAAGCTCAGCACATAATTCTGCAAACGTGTTTTCTGTTTTAGCTTGGTTTCCTAGGGAGGAGGCTGAGGTGGTCACTGTGTCTGTCTCTGCCTATGTTTATCCTTCTTTCTGGCCATCCTCATGACGTCCAAACTCTTGGAAATCTTCAGTCAGACTTGTCAGAAGAGTAGCAGTTCTGAAGGAATGAAGTGTCCATGAGCTTCAGAAATATATGGAAGAAGAGCGAGTTGATACTAGCAGCTATGCTGACAAAGTGACTGCAAGCTGAGCTCACACATTGGACTCTTGGGAATCTGCACAAGAGAAAGGCATCACGAATGCATTACAGAGTTATTTTTTTCATTAGGTGATCCGACAAGTACAAGTTCATAGGAATCCAGACCCTATTAGTTTTACAGAAAATATTTCCTAAACTTTGCAGCAGGGACAGCTGTTGGTGGAGCTTTAATCTTGATAGACACATTGATTTTTGCAGGCCAGCATAATTACCATAGCTTGCAATGATCTGTCTTCAGCCACCACTTGGGCTGTTTTCTAAGGGAAATCCATGCAAGGATGCCTCACACTTGAGGTCCAGTTAAAGTACTAAGGATGCACACTTTGGACCCAGACCATGGTGAAAAAAGGGAGAGGACCTGCAGTTTAGTCACAGACACGGGGCAGCATATTTCATTAGGAAGGGAGAGGATGCTGTCTCAGGTGCGTAGTAGCCCAATTGTACCAGCAGCCACAGCCTATAAGTAACAGTACCAATTATAAATTTGTGATTAAAATCAATTATTTTCATTTCTCTCTAGCTTTTGGGGCAGCCTTCAGAGTTCATGATTTTGGTCTATCCTCTGTGACCGAGGGGGGTTATGAATATTTTAACTATCTCTTAAAATAATTCAGTCTGATGTATTCATGACTTCAGGGTTGAATCTCCGAGAAATCTGTAAAACAAGTACTTGAACTTGTGATGCTCCAGATAACATTTTCTGTGCTTCCGAATTTTGTAATATTATTGATTTCAGATCTTTCACTGGCGTAAATGAGTAAATCAGACTGATTACAAGTATTTAGAGGTCTGACTTTGTGGATCAGCCAAAATCTTGTTGATTTCCAAGGAGTGCCACAATTTTACATAGCTATGGATGTTATTAATGTCTGTATACTGTGAATTTGATGTCTAATTATGTCTGCAGAAACATTGCTCTCCCAAGATCATGGACTTTTTTTTCCTGTTAACTGTGTTTCTTCAAGCTGTGGGGTTGACTTTTTTTTTTGTGATACTGCAAAAAACAATAGTGTGGATAACATCATACCCTGTTACATTTTAGTTCTGAGAATAATTTCATGCAGACCTTTCTGTAAGAAGGCTCTCAGAAGGAGTACATTGTAGGGAAGTTTACAGAGCTGTGTCTCTTAGAAAAGAAAAGTCAGTTTTGGTGAGGTTTAGTGATGCTTGTTTCCTACTGATCACTTTGGATATAAGTTGTGCTTTGCAATATTTTCTATGTTAATTTTTATTATGAATCTGTTAAAGAATCATTCATAGTTATGAAAATAATTGCCGCTAATTTTTACGATGCACTTTTAACAGGAGGGTCAACAAAGAACAATCAAATATTTCTGATGTGGGGTCCAATTCAACCTAATAGTGACCAAAACACGTACCTGGGCCGAATTAAGTCCTGACACAAATAACGGTGCAAATAATGTGAACACCTTGCTTTCAGTAATAAGGCACCTTTTCTCAGGATCCTGAGCCGTAACACTGGAGAACCCCGTGTTCTTTTTTCCTTCGTCTCTGCAGATCTGGCAGTCAGGGGACCTAAGGTGAAGAACAGGGAAATCTCCAGATGACCCCCCTTTCCTTGCAATACTCTTGAGCAGCCAGAACAGAAGCTCTGCCGCAAACAGGCTGTGTCATCCACAGATTGGATGTGTATTGCAGGGATGTTGCCTAGGTAGATTATGGCAGGTTTTGGCCTTGAAAATAACTGACATGGAATATTCCCCTTATACCAATCATTTTGAACCTACAAATATTTTGTTGCTTACAAATATTAATGGCTACTTCTGAGGACCTCCATTTCCCATGCAGGAGTGAGCACTGCCCCTGTAATGCTTTAGTATTCCGCGACTTGAAAATGTTCGTTTGCTGATTTCTGCAGTGCAAAGAATTTGGTGAAATTTTCAGTGAGCAGTGTAGAAACTCAAATTTCCCAAACATTTTATGAAACTTTAGGTACAAACATTTTGTTCAGTCAACTGAAATATGAGGTTGTTTCGGACGATTGGGGAATTTTACAGGATATAGGGGTATTCAGTTAAATATTGGCAATATAATACTCAGATTTTCTGATGTATAATTTTTCTTCTACTGAAGCTGTTTGGAAAAAAACCCAATTAATTGGTAAATTTAATTGATAAACTCACTGCTCCACTTTATTTTTGGGAGAAAGTTATTTTTGTTATCCAGGTTTCAAAAATGACCCATATTCTTTTTTCATTAAAATGTTCACTGATTATTTTCACTGAAATTTTAATTAAGAGTGAATGTAGATCAGTTGCTAAATAGTCCATTTTCCAAAATTTTATGGTCTTGGAAGGGACAGAATAGCTCTGGTAAATTTAAAATATTGCTAACATTTTCTTAATTTAAAACATACAGCATGGAAATGAAAATTTTAATTTCAAGTACTTGGGACAATTTTATGGAAAAAAAATTTGAGATGCTTCAAACAGTTTGTGTAAGTCTCATATGGAAAAAAAAAATCCATGTAGTTTTACCATTGTTGTTAAGACAGCTCAAGAAAAAAATAATTTTTGATATTGTGTAACCAAAATGGATTTGAGATTCAGAGCAGGAACATGACTGAGAGCCAAGGGTTTGTCCACCATTTATTTGGGACTTTCTTATACAGTGATCTTCAAAAGATCTCTGTGTTTATTACGATCTGTTTGTACACCAACTTGCTTTCAGATGTTGAAACTCCCAGAACATTGCTATTGTAAATACATGGAATTATTTACCTTCTCTACCCGAGTTATTTCTATCAGTAGTTCAGAATCACAGATGCTAGCTCATGAATTTGAAGAGTAGCATGTTAAAAACTAATGAGAAATATTGATTACCCCCATGGGATTTAACCAGCAGAAGTTATGGTGAGAATTTTTGAAGTGAGAGTTTAGATTTGAACAGTTACGGTGGTGGTGATTAATTCTGAGTTTTGTTTATAGCTTTTTTTTTGGTGACTTTGAAGGGACTTTAGTTCATGCCATTACAGTAAGGAAATGTTTCATCTGGTCTGTTTGCTTGGCTCCAGAGTATGTAATGGCTGTGAGGGCAGTAAATGTTTCTGTAATAGCTGTGAACTCTTTAGTCCACGTGTGAGCAGTCAGAGGAGCCAAGGTTGCTACTTTGATGTGACTGCGTAGGAATTCCAAAACTTGAGAGTGCAGAGAACCTCCCTGGATTACTGCACTACTACTCAGCAAGTAGGACAAGTAAAAAACTTCATAGTTTGGATTTTTTTTTTTTTTATTATATCTTATTGAGCTGCTGAGCTAGGTGGACTGCTGTAGTGAGTCTAATAGAATTACAGGGATCTTCAGGATGAGTTGGAAATGAAATTCCTCCAGCTTAATACCCTCTAAGTCCAGTTCTGGGGGTGCTGAATGCAGGGTACAGTGTAAAGAACCCGGAGTTGATACAGAAAGGGCAATCTATTTTGTGCATGTGGAGTTCTGATGTCCCTGTGACTACGGATGATAGGCTGAGGTCTGTGAGCATTTTACTGATGCAGGTGTTTTACCTGAACACAAATCAGTTGAAGAACCACTCTAGCATTGCTTTCTGACAGAGGGACAGCTGCAAAAGTCATAGTTAAAGCTGGTCGAAGAATGTTTAGAATGTTCTTCCTGCAATTTTTTTTTCTGGGGAGATTTTTGTGGAGGGTTATTTTATCTATTTTATCTTTTTTTTCCAATTTATTTTCCATTGCGCTGCTTTAACTGTAAACATTAAGCGCATTTTAGCCTGTGCATCATTATCCGATTTGTCCCTGTTGTCGTCCTGTGAAATGCTAAGATACTTTGGCTGCATGATTGGTCACCAGAATGACATGGTATTTATGTTATTTTTGTATCTGACAGCTTAAATGTAATGAGTTGTATATTCTGTAAGCCTTGAAGGTCTACTGGACCTGTCAGAATCATTTGATGCATGTTTTTTTCAGTGATTTCTTTGTTAAGATTTTTTAGCCAGAAACATAGTATTATTCTATGGTATTTGTCCTAAAAGGAAGGTAAAATTTTCCTTTTCCCTACAGAAAGAATTTAATTCTCTGTGGGATACCATTCTGTTTTTTCATCAGCCAACTACAGTAGTGAGCCTCAAATTTGTTTACTGTAAACACTTGCATGGAGGTAACTGTCCTCACTGAAATGCTCACAAAAAGCAAGATCAGTTAACATGTAGAAAATGAAATTCTATTTACAAACCATGGCCATTTTTTTCAGTGATAATTCAAGTGCTCTGTTTAAATTATGGTTCTTCAACTCTGTGCACAAGTCTTGAATGTGACTGCGGCGACGAGATGGTGAGAGATCATCCCACATCTAGTTTTGTTTGGGTTTTTAAAATTTCTTTGTTTTGTTTTGTTTTGTCTCATGGCTTGATTCATGCATCATTGTCCCATGATCAGGAGCTAAGGTAAAATGACCTCTGGACTTCTAGTGTCTGAGAAGGCACCACTACTTCAGGGCTAGGATCTAGCAAGTTTTGCAGGAGTATCGGTGAGTCATGGCATGGGAAGGGCAGTGTGGCAGTAGAGGAGATAAAGTAACTGGTATGGAACTGGCAACTGCCCAAACGATCTAATGCCATTAAACTGGGAACTTGTGACGCGGTTTTTAGTGGCGTAGGGGATCAATGAAATGGATGGCCACTGTGCAACTGCAGATCAATAATCGTCTTTAAAAAGTAAATACGTTCTCCAGCCACGCTTGACAACAACTGGAAATGATTCTTTGGCAGCCGTCTATTTGCCAAACCCAATGCGAACTGTCGGAGCTCACTGGGGCTGGATGCGAGGCGGGGCGCTGGGCTGTCTCCGCTGGATGCAGTCGGCAAGTCGGGTCATTAACACCGCTCAGCAAAAAAACAACTCCCGGCCAGCTGTGCAGGGACAGTTGTCTCTTTTCGGGATACTACTGCGAAGCTTTCCACCTACCAAAGCAGCGAGGGCAACTTCATTTTCCCTTGTTTATTTATTTTTCTCCTGCTCGCGGCGCGCCGGGAGGAGCGGGATGCGCTCGGCCGGTGCCGGCAGGTGGCAGTGTGGGCGTGCGGATGGCGCCCGCCGACCCCCCGCGCCGGAAACGAGCCCCAAAAAAATGGCTTTTTGCCTCAAAAGCATTTATTAAGCGAGCCCTTCGCCGTGGAAGTGTCAGCCCGGCAGGTCTCCTGAAAGAAGCCAGCGAAACGCAGGTGCTGCTCTGCAAGTGCGCGCTCCGAAACGGGGCCGAAAAGCCTCTCGGAGGAGAGGAGGAGAAAAGAAAAGAGAGAAAAAAAGAACATATGTGTGCTATTCATTTATTCAGAGCCACGCACTCTGCCAATCATCCTTTACATCACTCGGTGCCTCGGGAAAAGCTGCTCAGAAACAATCTTTGTTACTCGAGAGAACCAGGCTTGTGCTTTTGCGCCGCTTGGAGAAAGCATAAAACATTTTGTCCCTTATGAAACTCGGCACGCACAAATTGGTCAGGAGAAGATCTGAAACCTCTGACCCTTGCAGATTCAGACCAATCCAGGCTAAACGCTCCCCTTACTTATTCTTCGCTGCACTCAAAAATAAAGTAAGCATAAAACAAAAACATGAGCAGGGAAAGACGAAGGAAAGAAGTCTGAACTGGCAGCCCGGACTCAGGAGAAGGGTTTGTCTCAGCGGTGTGGTTGTGCTGTACGGCTGTAAAGATGCTGCGTGAGTGTGATAGACCTTGAACAAAGTCAGTACAGGAGAAACAGCTTTTTAAAAAAATGATTTCATTTGTAGCTAACGAAAGCTCGTCTTTAAACAGAAATTATGCTGTCAGCCATAACGAAAGGGATGCAAGATCTTCCTTCCTGAGGGAAGATCACAGAACCCCACAGAGGAGGCCAAGAGCCCTGTCTCATGGGACGCCTGTGGGCACTTGGGTTTGCAGCAAGGAGGACGGGAGAGTACCAAGTGCCACTCTGGCAGAGTGAATCATGAACACCAGTCAATCCAGACCTCTTTTTTCTCTAGTGGGGCTAGGTGCAGGTTGTTAAAGGATGATATAGCGACCCATACAAAGGAAGCAATTTAGAATGCCTCTGAAAGGAGATGTATTGATCCCACAGAATCCAAGAGCTACGCTGCATATTTTTGATTATCATATATTGACATCTTATAGTTAGTTTACTTAAAAAATGTTATTGCTTATAATTAGGGTGGGGTATGTTCTCATTCAATTACTCAAGTAATTAGCTTCATAGCTACTCTTATGCTATACCTTTCATGCTTCAGTGATCTTTATTCTGCAGTTCAATACATATTGAGCTGGAACGACTGCCTTTCAACTTGGTTTGCCTAAAAGCCACATTAGCCCTTAGCTCCATGTTAGCTAATATTGAGATAAAACAGAAGTCTTAGCTGTGATGCCTGATTTTCTCCTTATAAATTTCTGAAAGAGACAAGACCTGGCACATTTGCTAACAAGCATCCATGCCATATTTGCACTCCGTCTATTTCGTATTGAATGCTGTCTTTGCTTTCCATGGGGAAAGTGTTTGTGGAGGTATAAAAACACTAACAGACCTTCAGAGATACTCTAGACCTTACCTCTGGACCAGCCAAGGATCATATACCAAAAGCACTCACAGCACAGAACTGTTTCTTGGGCCACTTAATGCTTTTATCAGCCCCTGCCCAGAGGAAGGAATTTGCCCCTTCAGGGGAGGATTCTCTCTGCCACGCCTGTGTTGTGGATTTGGGGATATTTTTGTGAAGCCTGTCAGTGAAACTCACCTCTTAGTGAGCTCATGATGTGAGGGTAGGGTGGGACAGAAGATATCCTATTATACTTTGCAGACAAGCCCATAATAAACTCTTTCTCTCTTGTTTGTTGTTTGTTTGTTGTTTTGGGTTTGTTTTTTAAAATTTTTTTCTTTGTTTGTTTCTTTAGTTTTATCTGTTATAGATCTTCCCAGCTTATGGTTTTTGAAATGTCAAATTTTCACTGAGCAGCTTTTGCAGGAATCAGAATTTTAAAATGTCTTTTGCTGCATTCTGAATTACATGCATGATCTGGAGGTATTTGACAGTCACCTAGAAAGTCTGGTGCATTGTGGAAAAATAATCCTGGGTTTGAATCTTTGCATCATTCTCCATTTAAGGCTAGTGGGGATGGAGAGCTGTTCTAGAGGAAAACCAATTACTTTAAAATACTGAATATACCTCAAATCAATATTGTTCACTGTCCGTGTGTACTTACAGAATTACAGTCAGTTAATAAGTTTTGCATGTATGCTTCTGAGGGTCACTTTTTTTTGTCTGGAGTATCTTACTTCTGCCCTTGACAGGAATAGACTGCACAGGAGGTTCTTAACCAGCAGCCAAAATACGGACTCACAGGTTTTTATAAGGTTAGTTATACATCTGTTTTGGGTAAAATTGTTGCAGGAATGGAATTTGACCTATAGCGTTGGGCTCTTTGTGTGACTTGTTTGGGCTGCACTTATAATTTGGTTTTGTTTATGTTAGTCTGTAAATTCTAAAAAGAAAATTTACCTGCATCATACAGTGCACTTGTCTGTTTTTCTGTATGCTGGATGGAATCTGAAAATAAGAGAGGAAAAAAAGTGGTATTTGATCATGGCTGTGAAGGAGATAAAAGCTCTCGGATTCCAGGTATGGAAAGCTTTTCTTATTCCTTTTAGTGATGGGCTAGTCTCCAAAAACCTGTGAAGTGTTCAGTTTGAATAAACAATCAAAGATCTGGATGTTTATCTGAGGCTTTTCTATGGCTCTTTGGGGTGGAAATGGGTTTGGGAGACTTAAGAAAATGAGCTCTTTGTGCTCCCTGCATTTGGTGTGGTCAGGAGTACCACAAGCACAGTTTTTCTTCCAGTCATTTGGCATTTCAGCTTCCTGTTCTGGTTCCACCTCAAGGTAAATGAAGCATACGAAAGGGTCTTAAAGCGACCTTGCAAAGAGAGAAACTAGAAATAATTAAAAAAATAAATTTCTGTCTCCACATCCCTTAAATTACAAAGTCCATCTTCAAAATTTAGTCTGTGAAGGGACTCATTATGCACAAGGGGATTTTTCCCTATATTGTAATACCTGGGCAGTTGCTCTGGCTAGCCAGGGGATGGGCTACCCAGGTCAGGACTTGAGAGGTAGATGGAACATGATTTTACTCTCTTCATTTATTAATTTATTTTTCAGTTTACATTTCATATTTTACTCTGTTCTTTCTTTACTGGTATCTTTGTCTTTAAAGATATTGTGGGGAGAGGTGGAGGGTTGAGTCTTGAGTTTTTAAAATAACCAAAAAGACCCAAACCCAAACAACAGTGGGAGGTCAGTTTCAAGCTGGATGTGGCAAGATAATTGTTTTGCCCCAGGGGATTTGCGGACTCTTACTTTTGTTTGCTCATTTTAAACTAAAATAAAAACTCCGTAAAAAAAAAAAGACTTATAAATCCCCATTTCCTGATGAGTTGGATCATCTAAGCTGCGGGACATTGTAAGGATATCTTTACAGTGCCTGGCTTTTGGTTTTATTACTCAAAAGTTGTGCTGCTGCTCTGAATCTCCGAGCTCCAGCTCTGGGCGATTTCAGGAAGCTTGTCAGGCTGGCTGTGGAAAACTGGATGATGTAAGTCAGCTTTTGCTCATAGGTGGAAAGCACCTTCCAGGTGCACGGGAAGGACTGTTGGTGAGGCAATACTGAAGGGCTGCAGAGATTACCTCAGCAGGATGAGCATCTGACAGGGCAGGTCAGAAGTCCTGAGCAGCAGAAAGCTTTGGAGGAGTTCTCTAAACCACCCCTTTGGATACAAGCCTCTCCGAATTGATTCTCATTAAAGGATTCTTAGGTGTATTTAAAATGGGCATGGATATTTTTTCCCATGAAGAGCAGCTTCTAGGCATTAGGAGGTGGTCCATAAATTAAGTGTACAGCAGTGAACACCAGCCAGTCTCCCACTGCAGGCCAGAGCGCAGCCAGCCTGTTTCAAATCAGTTTGTACTATCAGTGAAAATCTATTTGGCACTTGTTCATTACCCTTTTTAAGCCAAAGGAGATTATCCGCTGTTTCCTTTAATGTCATCTGTTTGGTTTATGAGGAATGACTCAAGGAAGTTTTTCTCTAATTCAAAACAAACCGTCTGCTTACACACGGATTTGTCTGTCCTGGGGAGCCTGCACACATCAGGTGTTAGTAGAGTGGAAATGATTTTCAGAGTTGAGCAGAAGAAAGAGACAGAAATGTCTTCTAGGAAGCCGTGGCTGTTGATAACTTTTCATCTCTAACCTGTTGTAAAGATCTGAATGAAAATTAGACCAATTATATGGTGTACTGAGGTAGTAAACTATTAGTTAGCCAGCCCTGGGTGCCCCTGCAATTGGTAGAAAAAGATGTATTACCCCAGAGGACAGTTCAAAGCACCTCAGGCAGGAGCCTGCTTTGTGGTCCTCTGAAGTGGATGATTTCTCTCTGCTGCCAACTGGCCTAGCTGACTGTGCTGCTCAAAGCTAGGCTGTGCATGCTCTCCTCATGTCTCCCTGCTGTGTGCGATAAAGAACATTTCAGTATTGTTTGTACTGAATTGACTCTTCTTTTCATCACAAATTTCTCTCGTGTGTAGAAGTGTACTTCCAAAATGCAACATGAGAGTTTTCCCGCTCTTACTGTGTTGCTGTTGTGGTGGACACGACATTCACGGACAGGCCACCAAGTAGCCAAAAAAAAGAAAAGATGTTTATTCCAGAAATCAGCCTCATTTATACATTTTTATATGTTATCATTTGTGTTACACATTTATTGGCTGCTAAACTACTAAAATGGATCCATTGGCTATTATTTAACTACAATATACTACTATTGGTTACCTATGGCATAAGCATTCAAGCATTTAGAAAAACACCAGGTGCAGACTTATTGCTCTTTTTCTCCTTCTATTGTTTAAAATTCTTACTTCTGTTGACACTATATTCTCATGGGTAGAAACTCGTTCTTTTTCTTCTCATGGACTTTTCTCATAAGTTAACCCTGTCCAGATTAAGATTTGTGAAGCCTTCAGACCAGCTGCTGGCCTCTACATTACTGTCACATAAAAATTTCAAATAAAGAAATAATTGGTAAGAAGACACACAGCTTAGTGGTGAGCAGGGTAGGAACAGCTTTTACGATAGCAATACCAGCTAGCTCAAGTTCACATTGGCTCAGTGATGCTGTTAAGATGCTTCTTCCACATCGTGATGGTTGGCCCACATGAAGGAGGGTTTTATATAACTGGTTAGGATGGTTTGTTAGGCACTGAGGTTTAGTTGATGCTCCATAAGATACAAAGTGTACTTAATCCTTCTAAAATTTACGAAAGGAGACACCATGCTCTAGGAAACTCAGGAAAAATAATTAAAATGGGTTATGGAATACTGTAAATAGTTATTGAAAAACCTCAGGCATTTTCAGAAGCACTGTCGACCTGTAATAAACACCCATGGGACCTAGATAAATGTTTATTGGGGTGCTTGTTAAAATAAGAGGTCTTTGCAACCTGGGAATAAAGAGGACACATCTAGTTTGAAATGAGCATTTGTACATAATATTCTTAAAGACATTACTTTATGAGGACTGATGTGTAAAGCATATTTTAAAAGTAAAATGTAGACAAATGAACAACAGATAAGTGTATACTTATATGCTGAATGCGATATGGTAGGTTGGAAGAATCAAGGAAATCTGAGGCAAGCTTTTATATGGACTAGATGGGTCAGGGAGAGGACAGTTCCTAATGTTAGGTATGAGTAAGGTGAATGATAGGTATTTCTACAGTGTTGTTACATTGTGCTTTCTGCACATGTGTACAATGTGTATGTACATTTATATATGTATATATAGGCAAAATATAGCTCACATCCTCTTCTAACATCTTGTATCAGTGACGAGATTGAACTCACACAGCAGCGTATCACTCCTTCACTGCTAGGAGTGTTGCAGTCCTCTTAATATCGAAAATTCTTGGTCATTGTATCAGCCCTGTGGTATTAGGACACCATAAGTTGCTTGCTTCACATCTGACAGGTTGGAGCTTTCTGCACTTCAGTGTTATGTAGTATAATCAATAAGAGTACTATTTCTTGGTCTTAAGAGGCAGTTAAAAATATAGAAAAGAAAATTAGTGAAATCCAGGTTGTTTTCGTTCTGCAGCATTAGAGTTTTTGTATGTTATTTTAAATGTAAAATACAATTCTAATGATGATTTTAAAAAAGCAATTTGCAAATATTCCTTAGAATAATGAGAAATAAGGCTAAGAAGAAGTATCAAGAGGCAGAATCAAGTTTATCTGCATTGGTTTTGACAGATATTTGTCTAACATCCCAATGAAAACCTCCAACTGGAGATTCCACAATCTCTCTAGGCATTCTATTTTAAGGCTTAACTGTTCCTACTATTAGAAAGTTTTCGCTGTTGTCTAAATCTCACTTGCTGAAATGTAAGTATCTTACTACTTACCCTGCCAAAGTGCACAAGTAGAATGGGTTATTCCCCTTCTCTTTGAAAAAGTCTTTATTTCTCCACTAGCGTATAAAATGCTTTAAAAAAAAAAATTCTAGGCACTTGATGTACATGTTCCTGTCGAATATGTTTGCTACAAAAACTGCAGTGCATTTGGTTTAGTCATGTTATTCTAAACAGTATGTCTCCTGTATATTTCCTGTGTTGTTGCTTTCCCCACTCTCCATGCAGACCGATCCACAGTCAGTTCCTGCAGTGATTTTCCTCACAGTTCCTTTCTAAAATGCCATAATACTGTATTCCCAAGGCATCAATAAATCTGATGTATTTTGACTATTTATCTTGCAGGCAATAAATATCTGTTTACAAAGTGCGTTTCGTGAATTCGCTCAAATTACATTTGGGCTGCTGCAATCTTGGGGAAAAAAAAGAGGCGTTAAAGGTTTGATGCGGGAGAACATTGCATTTAACTTCAGGGGAGAGCTAAACTTGTGATTCTGTCATCAGAGGTGAAACAGCAGAGCCCTATTTCTTGCTAACGTTAAACCATTTATTCTTATTTACCTGTCATTTTTATTACAGGCATTCAGTCTGATGCTCATGACAAAAAAGTTCAGACATGCTTCAAAATGAATTCGTTGCATACCGAGTGTAGAAAACTATACTTTATGGATGGTAGCTGGAGGTGACTTGTGGTTTACCACTGATTATAAATTATTTAAAGGGAAATATATATATAATTGATATTTGGAGCTGATAGCATCAATATTTATTGGAACATACTCTCATCTCTGTTTTTTTTTTTGGCTATAAGCATGTGGATTAACCCAGGTATGTGGCACTTTGTATCTTAATGGGCCCAACAGCTCTTGGTTTACACTTGATCTGTCAAACTGGTATTTATGCAAATATTTTTAGAAACAGGGTTTAAGTTTTAATTGGGAATGTACTTTTTGTACTATTGAGATGGCATGATGAAAAATAAATTCTTACTCTCTAATAACATTCTATTTCCTCTAATGAAAAGGGTAGTTCCTTAAACAGTTAATGTAAATAGAACTTAGTCAAGTGAATTACACACATATATAAAAGAAGCCAAATTTCTGAACCTATGTGTAATCTCACCATAAATCATCCCTCTCTTGCATTCATCTACAGTAGCAGACAGCATCGGTATTCACAGGTATTCCTAAACCTAACCTGCTTTGATCCTTTTGAATTTACACTGTAAGATTCTTCTGGCTGATACCACAATTACCTTTTTTACTGTCTGCTTACCCTTAGCCGAGCAAGTGCAGCAACTTGCTGTGGTTTACCTTGCCAAAGCTGTGAAAAGAAAAGTCAGTATTTGCAATGTGGACTTGAGCTATTGCCCTCATTCATGCACTGGGAGACCACTGCAGAATGCTCCATTTTCCTGTTTTCCCCTGGTTTTTTTCTGTGGTCATAAGAAGAGATTTTTGTGTTTGTTTGTTTTGTTTTTGCACAGTACAAATTGCATTACTGACAAATGTTAGATGTCTACTTTCCCTTAGACTTCATGGCAATAAGTGAATAAAAGTAAGTAATTTTACTGCATAGCAACAAAATGAGTGTCCAGTGGTCTCTTGAACACCGTGCTCCCATGCAGCTCTGCCAACCATCAGAACTACGGTGTTCAGCTACTAAGATCAAAGTGGGAAAATGGGCTTTAGCCACAGTTCACAATGTCTCTGTTATCTCAGAAATAAGAGAAGAGTTGATATTTTCAGCCTGCAAAGTTTTTATATTTAGAAGTTTAGGGAATGATATGTGATCAAAGACTGTGTAGTGTTAAAGGTATAGAAATTTGTGTTTAATTAATAAATCAACATTCTTTCTGTTTAAACATGAAATCTGAGCTTCAAGAAGAAACTAAAGCAAACCTCTGAGATAGTCCATGTAGGGTGCATGGTCCAGCTTGTGAACTTCTCTCCTGAGGCTATCCAAACTAGGCAAATTCTTCCTTTGCTGGATGTTTCAGGTCCGTGCTGCTGCCTGTATGCTGGCAAGATGAGACTGAGTGGGTCTGGAGGATGAGTGACACACCTCAGGTTACAAAGCAGAACGTTAGTGTTGAGAAAAGTAGGATGCCAAACACATACTCGAGATACTGCTTAACAAATAATATCCTTATGATTCCTCATTTCTGCCAGAAAACATGCATGATATTTTATTTGCCACCTGGTTGTTTTATGTGTCTAGCTGATGTCCTAACAAAACAAGAGAAACATTCGGTGTGTAGTGATGCTTTTGCTTATGGTGCAGATTTTAGGTACTTTAGGTTTTGCTACTCCAGTGTGACACACTTAGACATCATCTGGCCTTTATAACATGATTATCAGGGTCACTGGACATTATTTTAATGAGCCACTGAATGTCACTAGTCACTATGGAATGTCTTGAGAACATATGTGCAAGACAAGGATCTGGACAAATAATTTTGGAACAAATTACTTGTAACCTCTAAATCCTCTTAAGTGTTGAAATGGAATAAGCAACTGCTAGGTTGGTTGCTGCGTTTCTGGTGTTGACCTTGGGAAGTTTAACATGTAACTGCATCTAAGCTATAATAAATTAGTCTGTTCTGTGTTTTCCAAGTTCCAGCACAATTATGGGATCCCATTTCAGAAGTTCTAATGCAACAGCAATAAAAAGTAATCAATAGCATAAGGGAATCTGCTACTTAAATAAAATATAGAACATCTGTGAATAGCCAGATAACTTTTTGGCTATATGTATTTTCAAAAACTGATTATAACTGTTGGGGAAAATGTGTGACAAAGAAAGGAAAGAGAGGGAAGTAGTTTACAGAAAATGGGCATAATGCTGAGAGCTGTTCTGAGCCCTCTAATGAGTTAAGTTCAACACATGATTGATGAGAAACGGTATTCCCTAGTCAGGTACTCAGCAGTAACAGGCCACAGAACATCCTCTTGGGCGTATTTTTGACAAAGTAAATGGACTCTTCTTAACAGTTGCTTCAAGTATTCAGAAATGAGGTTTTGGCACTTTTCCCCCACCATCAGACCTTCCTGCTTTGTGAGGTCTAGGCGCCTTCCCATGAGATGCAGATGTAAACCAGGTGTCACTTGTATCATAGAGATATCAAGTATTGTGCCTTGCCCAGATTAACTGATACGTCACTGTCACTGAGAATGCTGTGATATATCGTGCCGACATAGGCATGTGCTACATACCACGAAAACCTAGCATTCTGTCAATATAGTGTCAATATTGCCTTGCCTCATGGTGTGCTTTTATTTTATTTTTTTTTTTTTTTGAGCAAGAGAAAGAAGGGTGAAAGTAATACAAAATTCGAACAGTCTCCTGTTATTTGGGTGACGGAGAAATAAGATACGGTCTGAGGGTCTCTGTAAGCTGCCACTGTTTGGGGGCCTTTCACTGAGGGCATATTCAGGAAAAACTGCCTCATAAAACTCTTAGGCAAATCATAGCCATAAATCATAGGCAGCAAAACAATTTCCCCCAAGCCAATGGCAAATCGTTGCTATATCTTGAGTGTAAATTACTAACAATCAGCAACACACCTAGGAAATGGAGCAAGTCTACAGTATATTTACGATTTATCAGAGCTGAATATACTTTTGACAGAATTTAAGATCTCCAGAAAAACATAAAGAAATGGGTTTGTCCCTTAGGTTGTACTTACCTACCTTTCCTGGGGACCTTCCTGCTGGTGCAGGAGCTGCTCAGTGCTACCTTTTTTATTGCTCATTCCCAAGTCTGAGGCAGTTTGGTTGTTATTTTTTTTTCTTTCATCAAAAGGTATAATCTGTTAGACAAGATAATTAAATGTGTATGGGCTAAATTCTGTTCTTATTTACAGACTCTGCAGTAAATCTGAATTCACTCTAGTGACTGCAAAGGAGTCATTCTAGATTTATGTTATTATAAATGGGATCAGAATTTGACTTGTATAAATGAATATTAAAGAGGGAAAAGAGCTGTTCATGTTCACACTCCTAGCCTCTGGCAAAGGCTAACTTAACTTCCTTAGCCTTCTTCATTGAACATGGAGAGGTTTAGTCACCACTGCCCTTTAGGAAGGATTGAACCTGATTTTAGAGCTTTCAGAGAACCAATCATAATTATTAATTAATAGTAGTATTAATTATAAATGTGTTACTGCCAAAAAAAGTCTAAAGTAATTCCGACTCTATCTCTTGTTCTGCATTCACCTTTGGCAGAACTAAGGATCATTTCTGTGCTTCAATCACCTTTTCTCCTTCTTAAATTATACTTTCCTGTTAATATTGTTGTGAGAGGCACACACAACCAGGTGATGCAGGTACACCTTATTATGCTAGAGGTCTGTATGTTTTAGAGCTAATTAGCCCAAATTAGCCCAGTACGCTGCTCAGGGTTCATGCCACTCTGTTGCTTTGGTGTCTCCATAAAAGTTCTGACTTAAACTCATAAACATTAAGCTTTCGCTGGGACTGGGCAATGGTTGGATATATAACATGGTAAAATGCTGAATTATTTCATACTTAATGTTATGTCTTCCCCATTTTTGTTTTCTTTCCTCTACTGTAGTGGAGAGCAAGAAAATGAATTTAACATGCATTTTCCATAAACATTTTTCTGAAAAGTAATCTTTTTTTTTAAGACTCTGGTAAATCAGTCTCCACTCAACTATAACCAACAAATGATTCATTTTGAGAACTGGGGATTGTGGTTGAAGACTTTTTTTTCTCCATCCTGTGATTGCAGGAACATAAATCAAAATCACTTTTTTCCCCCCTTCCAGTAAACAAAACCTAGCCATTAGAAAGCAGGGAAGCCAGATTTATCTGAGTTAGCACTAAGTTTTGGAGAAAGATGGGTGTTTTTATAGAACTCAGATGTAAATGACTTCATTATTTTTGAAGAATATTTTTCTCCCCTGACAAAGAAGGGATCCTGCAGTAGTTACAGTCAGTGCCTTTTTTGTTAGTTGTTATGTGCAGTGATCCCAAAGTCAAATATTCCACCTCCTTCCAATTTGTAAATATAAAATAAGAAAGTAGGTAATACTGGATATTTTTGCTTTACTGTTTCCCTTTTTTTTTCTCAGAAGACTGCAGTCTTCTTTTGTGATAGTGCCAAGATATAAATTAGGTGTACAGTGAATTGGTAGCTGATTTGTTCAGAGGAAGACCTGAGATGCTACACAAGGATAAAGGAGGTTCAGGTGTTGGATCCTGGCATTGTTTCAGGTAGGGAGGTGTGGGGACTTACCTTTGTAAGTGGTACTTCCTCTCTTGGGTTTTCATCCTGTGACTTCCCTGCTGCATGACTGAATGTAACCATGATGCTTTCCTAGCACCTGCCCACCTCTCAGTTTTCTTCTTCAGCTATAGACTTTTACCACTAAACTGTGAGTAGCCTAAAAATGAAATTATTTATCTGAACATGTACAAACTCCATTTGATCTGGAATAAAATGGACTTGTGTAAGTAGAAAGACAGAGTAGCTTTTTTGTTTTTTTAATGAAGAACAGGCGTAGTTTCTTTTTTTTTCTCTCTTCAAATAGTTTGATAAGTGAATTTTTAACATGGGAATTTCTGAGCATGACACAAGCCAAACCATGAATAAAAACTGTAGGCTGACAGAATAACTTTCAAAATTAAATGTAATAATTTGTGGAGGAAAATGTCCCTATCACATTGAAAGTGTCCTTGCTCACAGTCAAACAGATACTCTGTCATATTTTCCCAATAAGAATAAGAAAGTAATCCCCTTTTTAATTTAAACCAATAACAGGAAGACTGGCACTTCGTTGAAAGCTGTTAAATGAATTAGAATATAAATTCACCTATCCAAAAAAAACCTTATCAGGGTTCAAATTCCAATGTTTATTCTACTTGTCATTATCTGTTAATGTGTTTCCTTATAGAGGCAGAACAATAAACCCCTCATGTCACATAAGTCAGGAATGTAGCCAGTAGCCATCTCGGAGCTTTAATGTACTGTGTGAACATTGGAGAAGGTTTCATGTATTTTTTTAAATCACCTAACAATTTCCTAGCCAAGTAGTAGACAAGGTGTGGTATATCTTATATATTTTATACGAGAAAATAAATCAAGTAATTGGCAGGGGGGAAAACATCTGTCAGGTTCAATGTACTTCTAAAACGTAACTTTTTATTCTTATCTTTACTTGATTCTTCACTCTAATTAGTAGCAATGTGATTTTTGGGTAACTGATGCAGGATCATAATTTTCAGTTTATTAGTGCACACGAAAAGATGATACCAGATATATTTAATTCTGAATTTGTTGACTTGGGTCAATCTGGTGCTATACTCAGGTACCTCTGCGTTTGTTTTTTATTCATCTTGCTTTCAGTTTGATACACAGCTTTTTTGGCGTTTCACACATGTATTGTCAGAGTAGCAGGTATTTCTTTTAAAACTCCTTTTATGTAAAGTGCAACTAATGTAGTTTTCTTCAGATAAAAGCTTGGAGTCCTCTAAGTGTGATTCTCGGTCACCCCAGAGACCATGAAATCAGTGCATCTTTGTGTGTCTGTCTTTTAAGATTTTAAGTCTTGGATATTTCTCATACTTGATTGAAATTCTCTTCACATAAATGTGGAACACCAGCAAATCTAAGTAGTGATGTACTAAACATTTGCATGACAGATCATATTTGGTGACTTCAGAACATGTTTCAAAAAAATAAATACTAAAAACATCTATAGAGCGCTCCTCAGGAGTCCAGTTAGTTGCAAAACCCATTACACAGCTGGCTCAGTGATACTGTACTTGATTCTTCATAGCTATCTTTGGTGCAATAACATTTAATTTGTTCCCTTTCTCCTCCTACTCTCAGGTAAAAAGGCTGCTCTCCTCAAAGATGGCAGGCCCCAGGGGAAAGAAACAGGTTGCCTGTTGTAACTGCAACTCAAGAGGCTCTCAACAAAACAGCATTTTGGAAGTTGCTTTCACAATGCAAACTGTTCATTTGTGAAAAGTGTTACAAAATCAAATTGCTGTGCAGTCTCCCAGAAATTCCTCAGTATCTAAATGCTGAATATCGGTTGCTGAGATGAGAGGTTGGACGACTTTCAGATGCAAGAGCAGGGGCAACAAGGGTTACTCTCAAAGGCAAGGTTATTCGACGAATTTTTTGGGGAGGATGCATACTGACCTCTAACAAACATTTTACCATCAGAAGTTCTTATGTGTTCCCTTGGATGATCAGAGCAGACAGAAGGAATAATATGCTGAATTGAATGATGCGCGTTATCCATCCACTCTAATATACTTACTTCAATATACTTGCTGTGTAGTTAGCAGGGCCATGTCTATGGACCTTACAAGCATTTTTCTTCTTTCTTTTAGATCAGGTTCTGGTAATCAAAGATGAAAGGTGATGATTCCAGATGACAGTTTGAATTAGCAGCTTTTGGAAAGGAATCAAATACAGGGGCACCTCCTCCATTTGTCCCTGCCCACTCCCATTTTAATTAACTTGGTTTTTTTTCCTTGGCTTTTTTGGTTGGCTTGGGTTCTTTTGCTTGTGGTTTATGGGTTATTGTTGGTTTTAGTTTTTGGTGGTTTGTTGCTTTTTTTGGTAGTGGTGGGTTTTGTTTTTGTTGTTTTGGGCTTTTTTGGTGAGTGTTATTTGCAGTTGCCAGTGGGGTTAATTCCTTGGCTGTTCTGTCAAATGCTTGCTTCTAGTACAGATATTTGTGTATATATGAACAACTGTTTTTTAATAACCTGCCAAGAAGCTATAATCTTCCATTGCAATCCCTCGGGATTTAATTAGAATGGTTTTCCACAGCATGACATGTTTATGGGGCATAGGTAAAGAGACAGTTCATAAAGCTGTCAATTTTCTGAGAAATTAAAGAAAAATTGGGCTGCTTAGTGCCTTGGCAATTCCATGCTGCTGATAGTGGCACTGCAAACAATGAAATCAAAGGCAATGTAACAAGATACTGATGCATTAGAGATGGGGAGGGTTTAAAATTATATACAAAGGCATTTGTCAATTTGAATTTGAATGCATAAGAGGAGAAATATGGAAAACAAAATATGAACTCCAGTTGCTGCTCAGGTTTAAACAGCGCAAAGCTGAACAATGGTATCTTCATTGCTTTAACAGTAGTGGTAACTTTCCTGGGGCAAGTGGGAAGGGATGAAAACTGTGAAAGGAGTTAAGTCTGGACTATGAAAACACTTCCTACAGATTTCTGTGCTCTTTGTTGACTGGGGTCTGACTGGAAGATGCTTGTTCATGTTACAAAAGGGTATGAGCAATTCTTAGAGGTACGGTTCACAGTATGTTCTCACAGCTGATGTAGTCCAGGTCTCTCTCAGATTCTGTTATGCACTGGCCATTAAAAACAGCCCAACTGCCAAATTCTGCCCTTTTTAGTAACTTGTCAGTCAAGCTATTAGGATGTATCTGCATCCAGCCACCCTCTTTAATGTAAAATAGCAGCTACTCCTCCTTATTCATGGCTCTCGTGTGATTGTTTATTAAAAAGAAATTACAGTTGCCATCTCTGCCTGTCCTGCAAATTCCCTGTAACTTCACAACAGAGTTAAATTGGTATTAAGAGCAATGAGCAACAAGAGTTTGGAACGTGGTTTCAGTAGAAGGGTGAGGTGTTGTTGAGGAAGATCTGTAGTTGGATTGGCATTTAAACAGAATTTAATTGGGATAGTTCACGCCTGTGTTTAGTATCGAGCGTGAACTTCTATAACACACTTTAATATGACTGAATATAAGGTCAGACACCTATATCGCCTTTGCCATTCAACTGGAATAGCTTTTGCCTAAGTTCTGGGAATTACATTTTAGGAATAAATAAGACAGGCTGTGGAATGTTCAAGAGAAGGCTAACAGGTTGTGCACAAAAAAAAAGGATTGTGATGTAGAACTCACCAAGGAAAACCTTTTTTAAAAATGGAGTTTCTCTTGTTTTCCAGAAAAAAAGAAATTTGCAGAGACACAAAGCAATTTTCTGATGTATCAAGGACACATCTCCAGGTCCAGCAAAGTCATGACAGGAAACAGTTTGTTCATTTATCAACAGAAATGACTGACATTAGGAGAGACTTTCTAGCAGTAACTAAGTTAATCCCTGGAATGGCAGGTTATACAGTCTTTGCCAGTGGAGACTTTCAAGGAAGTTGGACAAATTTTGGCTTGTCTGTTCTACCTGCTCTAGTGCAAAACAGAGAGCTGTTCTAGTTCTGATATTTTGCATTGCACTTTCTGAGAATTGGAGAAGTAAGAGGGCATGTCCCAAACCAATAAATTGTCATAGCTTCAGTTAATCAAGAGTCACTGTGTAGCAGTGACCGTGCTCTGCTACCACAGATGGGGCACTTGAAAACCAAGGTGTTGCAAAAGAGGTGTTTAGGAACTGGTAAGGGAATTAAGTACATGTGCTTTTTCCAGATCTTGGACTGTGTGTGAAGCTGCTCAGGTATAAAGAGCGCAAAGCTGAACAGTAGCTCTGTCTATAGACTAGGCTCCCTATTTCTCCTCAAAGTAAACAGAAGAGTGTGATGTTTCAGACTGATGGTGTCTTGACCTGCTGTTACCTTGTGTCCTCTCTCTTTTTCTCTGTTTGTCCATATATTCATCTATTACACCCTGGCAAGACAGTTGAGTGTCTTTCACTTTTGGAGTTTGTTCATACAGTGCAATGCAGTGCATAATGCAACGAGACCCTGCACTGCAGTCCCTAGGCACCATTGCAGTAGCAATCGCAAGCAATGATATCAGCATTTACTGTGGATTCATTCGTTTGATTTTACTATGCTGTTTCTTAAGCCACAACATACCCTTTTCATTTTGTCCTACTCTGTGTCTGCATTGTTTCCTCTTTTGCTGTCATTTATTTTCCTTCATGAATATCCCTGTTCCTTTTCTCTTTTTAATTTTCCTGCCTGCCCAAGTCTCCTCTCTGTCCAGCTTTTAAAGTTATAGTCACTACTTCTATAAAATATATTGTAGGAGCCAGCAGATACAGAGTTTGTGTGATGTGCCTCTTATAACCATAAAACACCTTAGGGAGAATACATTCTCAGCCCCAAACATCATATTTTTCCCTCTTGCAAGATTATTTAACTTCCTGTCTTTTTCTCATTTCTTTTTAGGTTCCTACCACACTTACTAGGTTGGTGGGTTTCTTTCAAAAAACTATAAAATAAAAGTCACCAAACCGTTGGATCTAGGGTTTTTTTTTATATATTTCTACACGTACATGATAAAAAGGGAAAATAAAAGTTTATGAGCAGAGAGACTGAAAAAGAAAGGAATGGAAGTCAAGGAGAGTCTGTGCTATGGGTCAGCAAAGAACACAGAGATTGAGTGCAGATCAAAGAAAGTTAAAAATTATTTGACAGCACTTGATTTAGAACAGCCATGCTGAGAAGTCTCCTGTAATAATTTATCCTACCTTTCACTTGTAGATTGCTGAGCTGTCTTGAAAGAATTCAGAGACTGTGGCATGCAGCCACTCTTTTCATTTATGATCTGAGAAGATGGGATGCAATATAATGTGTCAATGTGAGATCAAGATGTCACCCTCTATCAGGATGGCTCTCAGTGGTTTTCTAGAAAAGGCTGTGAATTGAATATTCATGGAAAAGAAGGAGTTTATCCTATGCTTTATGAGGCTGATTGAAGAAAACTTAGAATAAAATGTCACCACATAGAATTGTGCCTCCTCCTTAGATTATTTCATTTTGTAGAAGCTCTCTCACATTATGAGTGTTTTTGCTGTGGTGAGGAGGTACAATAAAAATGGAATGCAATAGTTTGTGGTTAAGGTTAGCACGATTCAGGATCTGGTGTGTTCTGTGTCTTAGAGATTTGCTTCTCATCTCGAATGTATGTTAGGACTGTGACGTTGCATTGTGTGCAATCCTGTTCCACCTGAATTGGGCCCCATAATTAATTGCAGAGGCAAAGAATATAAATCATAAATGAATGCATAGAGGAAGACAAGCTAAAATGGCACTCATCAAGATTGAACTGTACTGTCTCAACTACAGAAATGTTTTAAGAAAATTTTACTGGGTCCCTAAAAAATCCCTTTGGGGACTTCTGCTATTAGTTATGCAGGACTGCCTTGACAGCTGTAGCCTCTACTACAGTGCAATGTCCCTGATGATGCTACACCTGCTGAATTCACGTGTCGGACCATATCCTCCAAACCCATGAGGCTGGTTTCAAATTGAGAAAACTTCATTCAGTGTTTTGAGACTTGGGGCTTTTAGAATTACACTAAATGATATGTGTCTATGAGGCAAAGCAGTATCAAGGTGTATCATCAAAAAAATAAAGTAGAATGCCCAAATGTACCGAAGTTGTTCATACTCTCACCACCCTCGGTGGTGGCCATCTGCCAAAAGACAATAACTAGACAGAGAGTGAACTGGGGAGTGTATTTTGCTTTCAGTAAATGCCTAATAATAATAAAAATAATAAATGCTCTGAGGTGTTCTGTGACAGCTCCATTTTGGTTTAGACAACCGTCAGATTAGTGCTGCTGTTTTCACTGATGGACATGGCCTGATTGGCAATGGAACATAATTCGAGTATAGAAGGTTTCTGCTGCTTATCATAAGAAATCATATAAAATGGGCCACAGCAGACCTTCAACATTTTTCTTCTATTTCTATAATGTTCCTTTATAAGCAAAATGACCTGTAGGAATTTAATTCATGAGTGCAAATTAGATACCAATAATATGTTTTAAGGGATATAATTTAGTTTTTAGCTTGAACTCACAGGAGCTTCATCTAGAAAAGACCCATGCATTTAAAACAAACAAATAAACAAACAAAATGATCCTGAGAACTCATGCCAATGCATTTCTTCTGGGAGATGGAAGTCTGAGTTAGAAATTTTCAGAAAACGTTGATTAACATCAGCTTCAAGTCTTACATTTTATTCAGTGTAGATGGTGTTTAGCACATCTTCAAGAAGATAAGCAGAGGTATGAAAGCAACTTTTGAGTACGCTTATTTTGTCGCAACATTGCGCTGGCACTTCTTTTCTCCTATACTTTGTAAGAGAAGAAATTATAGTAAGAACCATGACAAGATATGTTTTTCTGGAATTGTGCTGCTATTCCATGGCTAGATGACCACTGTCTGTATAAGAGAGTCCTTGGACAGTGAGCTCAAATGTACAGGTCTACATCATCCACATCTATTTTTATTCAGATGTATCTGATCCTCAGTCTCTGGTTTGTCTTTAAGCTTTCATATGACTTCATTAGCAAGTTTCTAACACTTACTCCATTCCATTTCGAGACTATATGTAATTTATTATTACCACACATCACTTCTAAATCTGTCTTGCTTTATTAGAGTGTTTTGTCTACTTGCTGCCTACCACATCCTGTGTCTTTTTTTTGGGCCTTCCTCTCTTGCAAGTGCCAATCTGTGTGCAGTGGTTTCAATGACCTCTCACTTAGAAGCTTTACTGAATTTTGTGAAATTTAAGCAATAAGAGCTGCTCGCTCTTTTACTATATATATGAGCTAATCCCACTTCCTCTACTGGGTGTCTACTTCACAGGTGAGTTTAATTTCTTACTGCCACAAGAAATTTGGAATGACTGGGTGGCCTATGACCAATCATGGTGGTTCCCACTAAGGCCAGCTAATAAAGAGCTTTATCAGGGCAACCAGCAGTAAGGGTCTAAACTGTGTGGTCTTAATAATTTTTTGGAGGGAGTGGCAATCTTTAATGATGTCAGATCATGGAAACTGAGATTCCTGTCAGGAGAATGAAGAAACTGAATCTAATTTTTTAATCTAAGAGCTGCAAATTTCAGTGGGACTTAACAAAGTATGTTAGTTTAAGCAGATACACGAGATTTTCAATAGGCTTGTGTAAGCCTGTCTAAGCAATCCTCACTTTGGTTTCTTTGAATTAAGACTACTTTGATTAAAATGTTCATATTAAATTCAGCACCCCACTGAATTTTTCCTAGCTTTGTGGAAAAGTCTTTTGAGGCTTTTAATATCCAATGTTCCTACTATTTCTATTTGAAATCAGACTATATGTAAAGTGTGTATTTCCAAGATTATTAGAGTAAATGCTGTAACACTGCAGCAGTAGATCAAAGGATTCACCAGCTAAAATGCAGATTTTACCATCATTGCTTTAAATTTGACTTCAAGTGCAATATCCATCACTAATGTTTGTGGCTTTCTGTTTTCTAAATTGCAATCTTGAGAGATCTACTTAACATCTAATTACTGATAGTTTGCATTAAGGTCTGTAACACGGAAACAAGGCCTTGTTTTAGCCTGTTAACGCAGGGTTCACTTCAGTTCACTGACTTGTGTAGACCTGGTGCGAGATGATATTCCTTTGACCACCTTTAGTTGTTCAGTGAAGAAGGTAGATGCATCTTTCCTTTATTCAGACAGACATTTGAGCAGCACTTCAGGGAAGTTGTTCAAATTCCTTACAGATATATGTAAATTGTGATTATTTTGGTGTGGGTTCTATGCAGTAAAGACAGAGTCCTGTGTTTCAGTGCAATTTTCCAAATACTGCATTTTGAGGTGTGACTTATGATCCCTGGTTTATGTAATTTTTTTCCCCATAGATTCTGTGTCTATTTCACAGGCAGCTAGTGAAGTGGGAATTCCAGTTTCCCAGATAGCCAGAAATCTTAGAATCATAGAATTACAGAATGTTTTGGGTTGGAAGGGACCTTACAGGTCACTTAGTTACAAGCCCTGTGCCATGACCTTCTACTAGACCAGGTTGCCCAGAGCCCTGTTCAGCCTGCCTTGAAGGGCTCTGAAGTGTTATTAGGGTATGTCTATATTTGTCTTTATATCTGTATTTAGACAACTGTGTCTAAAGTCAGAATGAAGTTATCCTCTTGAATGATGCAGATAATTAGCTCCCTGTCATCTGTATTATTTGTCCTTCTAGAATTGCTGCAACTACAAGTGGATCTCTGTGTCATCTGAGTTGAGATCTGCTCTGCTTTTTAGAGAGTATTTTCCTAATGGAAGGATTTTAATTTACTGGTGGTATTATTTATTATTTTTGGTTTCATTTTTCCAAGCCATGGCTGCCTTGACTTTCCTAATCAATGTTTCCCTGATGTTGTCTCCCACAAAAATCTGCTTATGATCTAACTGAAGTGATCTGCAAGTGTATTTTCTTGTGTCAGACACTACGTGCAAAGTCCAGTAGACATGAAATCCAGGAGTCTGCTGTAGTCACTGCCACACTGATGTGCTGCCTTGCACAGAAATTTGGCCTGTTGGTCTGTTCCCATAAATCCCAGTAAGAAGGAGAAGTTGAAGGAGAAATCATAGCCCCAGTGGCAGATACCTATGTACTATGAGTGAGCCATAGGAAGCCAGCCCTGCGTGTCACCCTCTCCTGCCTTTGACATCTTTCTCAACTGGGGACTTAATACTGGGACTTGACACAGCACGGATGATCGCCTTTGCTGTGCGCCTTCCGACCGACTCCATCACTGTTTGAATAATTTTTGTCACAAACACTTTCTAATGATGTAATTGCTTCCAGCAAGCTACATACTACCTTACTGTTGTTTTGGCTTTCACTGTCATTGTGAAACCTGTGGAATATCGGGTTCTAACCCTGTGTGTACTCCTAAAGTTGTCTTTTGGCAGTTTTAGACCAATACATCTGTCAGTCTTAGATGCAAAATACAGGCATTTTCCATGTCGTTTTTCCCCCAGAGTCACCTGCACAATAGAGAGTTCACACATTCAGCACTTTTAGGGAAAAGTTGTTGGCCAAGCGAGCCCAGAAATGAGAGGATTGCTGTTTTCCTAAAGATTGGATCATATTTCCTGTACAGAAGGTTGTACGGGGAGCGCTCAGTGTTAGCAGTCACCCAAGGCTCAGAAATTGAGATAATTGTGTGATTTTTAAAACTTACTGTTCAGCTACATGCAGCAGGGAAGTGTCATTTCACCTGCTGTACATACTTGTAGCTACCAGTGGCTCAAATGAGTGAGATCAATTTTAGGCTCGGCACTTGACGGTGGCTGGAATGGTGGTGGCACGTCAACAACCACAACAGGCCATGGGACTCTCAGATGAGGAAAGGATTTTAAGATCTAAAGCTGAAGGTTAGGTGTATTTGTGAAGGGGAATGCAATCAAAGGATACATTTTTTTCAGTGCATCAGAGGAAGGGGCTCTAAACACCCTCTCCCGAGGAATTCAGCTGCATATCAGTGAAGGTAAAGTGGATACAAGAAAAATGCCATGTGTATGGAGAGCATTAGGAAAGGTCATATATTTCAAGAAAGAATATTGTTTACAAGGAGTGTTAATAGGTTTCAAGGGAAATGTTAATTTTTTTTCCTGGCTGAAATAGCTACTGTAAGTTTTTAATGGTTAATCATTCATTCTTGAATTTTTATATTAAGCATTTCATATTACTTTATTGACTTAACTTTTATGCTCTTCTTCATTTTGACAGTAAAGAATGACCAGGCAATACTCTTTGAAAATTGGAGACCATTTGCAGCTGCTCTCTGCTGAGGAAAGTGAATAATAGGGTGCCCTCAAGGAATTTCAAAGGTATCACTCAACAGAAACTTTTGTGTCTGAAGAAAACTAGATCATTTTATCATGGTAGGCATACTGATATGTTTGCTTTAATAAAATGCCATATTTCTGCCTTTAATCTCTTGTCAACCAGCTATTAAAACCCCAAAGTGTATGCGTGCAGCACATGTAAACACTTGTAGTTTCAAGTTTGTCACACAACATGCAAACAAAGCCTGTAATTTTTGTTTAGTGAACAATCTGTAATAAACTTACTGAGTAATGGCAATAAGGCTCTTTTTCTCACCCCTTCCTCAAGCCAACAAATCAATTTGCTTTAATTCAATAATCCATGCAATTTTTAAAAAGCATTATCTAAATCCTACCAAGTTCTCCAAAGTGGCCAGATGATGAAATAATGACAACTGTTTTCCATGTAAATAGTGAGGAGCACCTGAAATAATAGCAGTGTTGGAAGATGATTACTTATGAGAACTGACATTATGTGCCTCGAGCCCCCGGAATTTTGCACCTGCACTGAACAGTTCCCCTTGTCTTTCAGCATGGCAATTCTGTGCTGTTAACTCACTCATCATTCCTTGCCTGTTAAGGCAAGGTTTGAACCGGTGCCCACAGTAATAGAAGCTTGCTTTGGGAGTAAAAGACATTTGTTTGTGACCCAGGTCTTGTGGTTCTTGCATTATGTTAATTCAGAAATTCCTCAATGTTTTTGTGGATAAGGATACCTTAACGAGTTGGGAGTTGTTTCAAATAGTAGTAGAAGACTAAAAGATAAAATTTTCTGAACAATAGCCAATAAATATTTTCTTAATAACAGTTATGCTGTTTATGAAATAGATTATAAAATAATTACATTAAGAGATATCCACATCCTTTCTGTCAATCCCTGTGTGCTCAGATATTTTAGAAAACGGTATACATGAAAGAAGCCTGTTTGCTCATAAAACAGTGACCCAAAAACGCAACAATAAAGGTGCAAAACTACGCATCTAGGATTGTCAGCAGTCATGTATCACATCAGCGAACCACAATTATTGGGAAGTGTTGGTGGTTGAGAGGGAAGAAGAAAGCTTCCCACGCTGTAGCTGCACATGCTTATGTCTGTGGGACAGGCCCAGCAGCTGTATGTGAGCAAATTGGGAGTGAAGATTGCATTCCCCTGAGCCCAGTGGAAAGGGAGCCAGAGTTACTCTAAGCCAGCAGCAACACTGTCAACTGCCTGTTTGTATCCATCCTTTCCCCCATTACATTAACCCTTGCCAGGGTTTCTTTCGATGGAATAGTGTTAAACTTTCTCATTTCTGCTTCTGGGGAAGTTTATCAGTACCACTACTAAGTTCTGTGCCCTTTTTTATCTGCTGTGTTTTATTTAAGATGGAGTTTATCATAATGAAGCTAGTGTCAGAAGTAAAGAAACTTAATAAATTTCAAAAGTTACTATTTCATTGTTGATATTCCATAAATGGAATCTATAGTAAGTTTTCATGTAGGCAGGTGAGATACCTTCATACAGCTGTGCAAATTGTTTTCACTTTATTGTTACAGTGTTCTAGGTTTTCTTTTATTTTTCACTGGAGCAGCTCCTTATACATGTGTGAAACTAAGTATTTTTTTTCCTTTCAGAGAAAGTTAACATTCCTTTTCAGTATTGAATTTCAAATACATGGTGCCCTATATTTTTTGTGTCTTTTTAAATCTCCTATAAATCTTTAGCTTTGGCTAGCTCACATAATTTAGCACATTTTCCCACCTCTCTGTTACCCTACTTCCTCCTGTCATGTATTTTCTTTGTTTAGTTTGTTGGACCCATGTCCTATTTCTTTCTAAACTGGAAACTGGTATCTGGTTTCTAAATCACAGGAAGATTTTCCTGTAATCTATTATTTTGTTTTCATCTGGAGTTTTGCCGGAACTTTTTTTAGGTGTGATGCTTCTTCATATATTTTTCTTTCTAATAAATAAATTAACTTTTGACCCTGCTGACCAATCCTAATGCATTGAAAACTCATAGGTTATATCATGGAATTTTTGTTCAACTGCCTGTTTTATAGATCTTCCTTGGATTTTTGTGTCAGCCTGTTAACTAAGTTATTCTCATACGCAGGATTGCCACTAGCACTTTTTCATTCACATTTCATATAAAAAAATATTGATAAAATGATTAGTATAAGTTAACCATTGCCCAATAAGGACTAATAAATTATTGAACAGGTCGATGCTGTTCTATATACTGTGTATAATCATAGCTTGTTACCATGTGAGTACATTCATGTGATTTCCTACTTATTGTCTATTATTTGTGTTTATTTTTACTATGGTCTCGCTAAGTATTTTTTAATCTTTTCTAAGGTATTAGCATCCTCTACCACATTTTTGCTAGTAACTTGGACAATTGTAGTACATTTTCCAACAACTTTTAAGCCAATTAGGAGCCTTTGCTTTCATTTAGAGCTGGGAGTGTGGACATCTCGAGACCTTCTAATCCTGAAGTTGTAGTCTCTCTCTCAACTTTTGGTTCAATGTTGGCTATTTCTGACTCATGGTTTAAATTATTTCTTTCCCCTCAACTGTTTTCCGTTGTGACACAATCTTTGAAAACTTTTCCATATTGATAAATTGCAGATCACCCACTCTCTTGTGACATGTCTGCAAGGGACTTGGCTCTTGTAGTCTGGTACATCTTTTTAGTCCCTGATTCCTGTGGTCTCCAACATTGAATGTTTTTGCCTGTCTGCAGGCCTCTGATGCAAATTTTATCAAGACTGTGTCTGTAAGGTTTGCAGTGCTCTTCAGCTCCCCCATGAAGTTAAAGGATATTTTTTTTCTTTCCACTTAGATGTTTGCTGGAAAAAGCTTGTCTGTAGTAATAGAAGGCTCTTGCAGTCTCAAAACAAAAAAAAAAGTTTAATGTTGGCCCAGGATAGGCTGTTTTACAAGGTGTCCTCTTTCTTTCTTGTGTTATTTTACGCTTAGTATTTATGGCTAAATCTCAATCAGTAGACCTGGTGGTGTTTCTGGGTCCTGAGACAAGATGTGTGTTTCAGACAATGTTCCATATCTTTTCGAAGTCTAAATATGATTCAGTATGCAGTTCTTAGGTTTCTTTCACTGATATGCAATGGATAGGGATAGATGGAGTTACTGCTTAACATTGAAAAGTGAAAAAGGGAATCTGTGGTATACAATTACGAATTAATTAGGAAATAATTATTCTGTTGTAACACAAATGTAGTTTGTAACAACCACTAAGTTTCTCTATTGAATTTATTGCTGACAAATTGCTTTGTGTAGTCTGGATTTAATACTTACAAAATATGATTGCAGGAAAAAACTGCACTTCTTTTCTGCATTTTATAATGGGATTTTTTGTCAATTCATTTGAGTGTGACAGGAGGTCTGACAGACAACTGATGAACCACAGCAGTTCTCAGGAAAGAGTGCAGGATGCTGGCTTTAAAAACTGACTTTGATACACGTGAACATAATTTTTCAACATGCTTAAAACATGCATCAAAAATGTCTTGAATTACATATTCTTTGCTGCATAGAGTCAGACAACAAGCAGGCAGGCAATAATTAAGATGGAGCTGCAACAAAAATTCATTTCATGGTTATTCTTAGGTTTAGACTTTTTTTTTCATTACTGATAGCAAAAAGTAAATTGTTTAAAGCCTTCTTATGTGCATGTGTCTGGTTTAGAGTAGAGTAGCTTAGCCCAGATCAGGCAAAATAGAAAACGGAAATGTGGCTTTGCAGGAAGTTCTGGCCATGATAACATTGTGCATTTTGCAAAGTATTTTGAGCATCTCTACTCACCTCAGGCATTTCCCCTGCGATGTTTTACACCTGGTGTAGCTCTGTGCAGAGGTGCTGGCAAGGTCAGTGGTGCTCAGCCTCCCTCTGACCGCTGGCTGCCATTCCTGAAGCAGCTTTGTTAGCAGTAATTTGGGTCTCAGTCTTCACTGCAGTCCTTCACAGTGCTCAGGGATGTGCAATGTCATCTTCCTTACATGTGGTTGTCTTTGGGATGTTAAACTAGGTGGGCATCGTGCACACTTCCAGGGACATGTGAAAGGCCGGTCTCCTATTTCTGCACAAGAGAACTCTTGTTATAAAGGAGTACCTGCAGTACTAGAGTTGTGTGGGAGTCTTTTTGTTTGAGTTCTTTTTTATCGTAATCTTTGGCAGTGCGAACGTTGTTATTTTCTCAAGAGATGCTCTCCCACTAAAAAAAGCACATTTTGTGGCCTTTGCTTACTTTGAGTCACCTCAACAGGGCAGGCAAAATATTTATGCAAGTAAAAATGCACAAAGTGTTCTGTGCTAATATGTGTGGCACACTGGAAGAACAGGATCAGCTTCTCAGTCTGCCGTCATCTTTTCATGCATATTTAGGCAAAATGAATGTCTGCTTCCTCTACAATCTGTAAACACTTTAGGACAAATCTTTATCTGCAAGACAGAGTGCAATGAAGCCCAGATTTTAGCTTTGTCCTCTGGAAACTATTTTCAAAATGGCTTTGTGGCATCTCTCTAGACCCACATTTCAGTGCCAAGAATCAAAGATAAAAATAAATGTTGTGGTCTCATTTTAGTCCTGTTTCTATCTAGGCTTATCTAACACATGCCTGTATTTGGAAAGCAAGGACTTCTGTGGTCAGAATAGAACTGGAGTGTTTTTGGGAGGTATGTAGGGAATTACAAAAGCTAAACCTATTATTTTCCGCTTGCTCAAACTGAAAATGCAAACATGAAAGACTCAAACTACTTGTGAGGCACCATGGTCATGCTTTTTCATGGAGAATAAAAGATGTCCTTCAATCTGATCAGATAAGGTAGTCTTTGCTCCTCCTTCTTGATGAAATAGTAGTGGAATGCAAGAGCCTGGGAAAGGGCTAAAATCTCAGGGTGGTAGAAGGTGCACAATCTGGAATTAAGTTGGGGATTGTGTATGTCAGGTGCCTGCAAACTTGGTGCTCATGGGGTAACAACAAAGCTGTGCTGTTTAGCAGCAAAAGCAGTGATCATGGCAAATCAACAGTATAAGCACTGTTTCACCCAGTAGCAGGGTTTCCATTTTTCCCTAGATATAGGATGAAATAGTTCAGAGACCTCCTTTTGTAAACACCTTTCTGGTATTCCTGCAGGGCAGAGATTTAACATGCAGCATGAACTAGAGCAGAGAGACGGAGCTGTGTGTCACTGAAACTCCTCTCTGTGCGCATGTGCAATCATCCCAAGGAGCCCTCAATACCCTGGTTTTCCTGTTCTGCTGAGAACTGTTCTTACAGGATCACCTGGAAGCTGCCATTGAGGAGCAGAGTAATTCTCTCTGATATTGGTGGTTTGCCAAGTAACCAAGTGTAAATTCTCATGTAAGTGGAAGTATTTTAGACAGAGTACGGCTTTGGAAATCTCTGAAGGAAAAGCCAAAGCATGGGAGGCTTCCGTCTGATGTGAAGTGGTGCTGAATGTTCTGATATGCTCAATGCTTTCATAGATTTAAGGAATCAACAGCCACACAAAGACTCCACTCTCAGAATGAAAATTCTAAGTATGGTAGATGCAAGATGGCTCTGATACGATCCACCTCCAACTCCTGTTTCACTTGGGCTTTTTGTTTTTGTTTGCAGAGACTGGCAGGATGAGATGACAGTTTTTTCTGATGACCCTGTTAATACTTTTCACTAACAAGGAAAGGGGAAGGGAATAATTCTTTGCAATAATATTGACTTCTTATGTGATCTTGTGTAAGTTGCTGGACTATTGTGTGCTCAGCTTCCTCAAGAAGTGAACAATACTATTTCTGTGGCTTGAACAGGTGTTACGACTGTTACTGTGAATAAAGGATATTTTGTTTTTCATGGGTTGAACCACCACAGAATGTTTTCAGTTCTCTCTTAAAAAAAAAAAAAAGGGAGAATGTTTCCAATCAGTCAGTGTGCTTTGGCCAGCATATACTGAATTGTTCCATCATGCTGTATAAATGTGGGGTTTTTTTATTTTTGTCTTTGTTTGTTTGTTTTTAAATATTTATTTTTTTTTAAATCACGGGTGAATTTTTAAATGAAAACTGTCCTTCTGGGTAAACCTATTTTCTTTAGAAAATATTGAAGCAGAATGGTTTTTACATTTCAGACAGTGAAATCCTTAACATAACTGAAATAACTGTCAGAAAAAAACCTCCAGCTACTCTTTGACACGTTCAATTACTTCCTGTTCCACCCCCTTCTTTTTTTTTCAGCCAAACTCTATGTGAGTTTATTGTAACAGTAAAATTCTTTCAAAGATGAACTTACAGACCAAGGTGCATAAAAGAAAGGTGAGGTGACTTTAAAGAACCTTTGCAGCCTTTGGAGTCCAGTCTGATTTATAGATATTTGTATTTGTGTGTCTCTTCTCCTGAGGCTTTCCAAGGAATCACAAGAGTGACAAAATTCCTTCAGCGTTCAGTTCCAGCACAGAAACATTTTTCTAGAGTCCTGGCCTTGGTGAATGTTGTTATCCTGATGTGTGTTTTGGGCACCTCAGAAGGCAGCAGTTGAGCCCCTTTCTGTAATGTTTGACTGTGGCTTTGCAGAGACTGCCTGTTCTGCCCCTTAGTGCAGGTCACCACCTGGGCACAGCCCCGTTCCCCAGCTGTGCCTGTGCCACCAGCTCCTCTAAATGCCTTGATTTGGAGTTATGGTTAGACTGTAGTCAGCTGTTTGAACAAAAATTCCCATCTTCTTTATCAAAGCATGAGTGCTAATAACAGCTGGTAGTTTGCCTGATAAGAATTTCTTAGTGCTTTCATGATTTTCTGGATGCCTTGAAGACAGCTTTTCCAAATTTCAAATGCAAATTTTTATGGAGGAATAAGCACTCTTACTTCATCAGGTCTTACGAAAGCCAAACCCCAAAACCTCATTCAGAAATTCATAGCTTGTCTACCCTCTTTCTTCCTGTAAAGGGACTGAAGAAATATTTCTTTTATGTTAATTAGCTACCTGCTGAAACTTGTTGTGACAAGACAGAAAGAAAACTTCCCTTTTGGTGAGCAATCCTGTGATTGCACATTTATTACCAAACTATAGTTTGTAAATATGAAAAAAAATCCCAGACTGCTTAAAACATAATTATTAATGTAACAAAGCAAGGCAAGAACAGCATCCAAAGAATTCATGTTTGAAGTCACAGATAATCCTGTAATTGCTACTTCTTGGTAAAATTCTGAGTATGTGCGAGGGAGCCTTTATTTTAAAATGGCACATACACTTCAAAGACACTTTCCTTGTCTTTCATACAGTCTTCTTTCAAGTAAAGAAACACCCACACAGAAAAGGAAAAAAAGTTCTCTTGTGCTCGAAAGTCCGTTCACTTCTGCTCAAAGTAAATGCTGGTTTTTGGCAGCCTACAGACGGAAATGTGTTTAACACTGCGAAGGTGAATTGCTGCTACAGCAAGGACTGGAAGTGGATGTCAGCACAAGGGAATTATTGTCTGGTTTTTTGTGACTGATTCTTTGCTGAAGGGTTTTGGACTAGCCATTGCCAAAGCTTAAAGCAACGTTTGTTTCTTTCAGCTGCTGATCTTCATAAAAGCATCATGCAAAGAAAATTGGCCTTTGTGGGGATGAGAACATATTTCAGGTTTCAGTATTAAAACTGGAATCCTGACTCCCACATGCACGGAGGCCGCTAGCAGAGCTGTCTGGCCAGCTTTTCTGAGAGTATCAGCCTCACTGTTTTGAAGTAAAAGATGTCAAGAATCTGCTGTGAGGATTTTTCTCCCATTGTGATCAGCCAAGACTTGAACGTCACCTGTACCAAAACTAATGTCTTAGAAATTAAGCACCCATGTTTTAATAGAAATCTGTCCACCAACACTCACACAAAATAATAGACAATAGCCTATATATATATGATTTTTTATCCTCCTCTAGTCCTATACTCCTGTATTCTGCAGGGTATGCAACTGCATTTTCATCTCCACAAAATTTTGCAAAACATTTATAAGTGTTCTGTTTATCTGAATTTCCCTAGGATTTTTCTTTAAGTGATTGGCAGGAACTGGTGGAAATTTGGTGTGCCCTGAGTCATAATCGTGCTTACTTTTAACTTATGCTAATTTATGTGTGGTGGGCTGACCCACGTGCCCACCAGAGCTGCTCTATCACTCCCCTCAGCTGGACGGAGAGAGAAAATATAGCAAAAGGCTCCTGGGTCGAGATAAGGGCAGGGAGAGAGCACTCACCAATTACCGTCACAGCCAAAACAGACTCGATCTAGGGATAATTAGTGTTATTTATTGCCAATCAAGNTTTGTTTGTTTGTTTTTAAATATTTATTTTTTTTAAATCATGGGTGAATTTTTAAATGAAAACTGTCCTTCTGGGTAAACCTATTTTCTTTAGAAAATATTGAAGCAGAATGGTTTTTACATTTCAGACAGTGAAATCCTTAACATAACTGAAATAACTGTCAGAAAAAAACCTCCAGCTACTCTTTGACACGTTCAATTACTTCCTGTTCCACCCCCTTCTTTTTTTTTCAGCCAAACTCTATGTGAGTTTATTGTAACAGTAAAATTCTTTGAAAGATGAACTTACAGACCAAGGTGCATAAAAGAAAGGTGAGGTGACTTTAAAGAACCTTTGCAGCCTTTGGAGTCCAGTCTGATTTATAGATATTTGTATTTGTGTGTCTCTTCTCCTGAGGCTTTCCAAGGAATCACAAGAGTGACAAAATTCCTTCAGCGTTCAGTTCCAGCACAGAAACATTTTTCTAGAGTCCTGGCCTTGGTGAATGTTGTTATCCTGATGTGTGTTTTGGGCACCTCAGAAGGCAGCAGTTGAGCCCCTTTCTGTAATGTTTGACTGTGGCTTTGCAGAGACTGCCTGTTCTGTCCCTTAGTGCAGGTCACCACCTGGGCACAGCCCCGTTCCCCAGCTGTGCCTGTGCCACCAGCTCCTCTAAATGCCTTGATTTGGAGTTATGGTTAGACTGTAGTCAGCTGTTTGAACAAAAATTCCCATCTTCTTTATCAAAGCATGAGTGCTAATAACAGCTGGTAGTTTGCCTGATAAGAATTTCTTAGTGCTTTCATGATTTTCTGGATGCCTTGAAGACAGCTTTTCCAAATTTCAAATGCAAATTTTTATGGAGGAATAAGCACTCTTACTTCATCAGGTCTTACGAAAGCCAAACCCCAAAACCTCATTCAGAAATTCATAGCTTGTCTACCCTCTTTCTTCCTGTAAAGGGACTGAAGAAATATTTCTTTTATGTTAATTAGCTACCTGCTGAAACTTGTTATGACAAGACAGAAAGAAAACTTCCCTTTTGGTGAGCAATCCTGTGATTGCACATTTATTACCAAACTATAGTTTGTAAATATGAAAAAAAATCCCAGACTGCTTAAAACATAATTATTAATGTAACAAAGCAAGGCAAGAACAGCATCCAAAGAATTCATGTTTGAAGTCACAGATAATCCTGTAATTGCTACTTCTTGGTAAAATTCTGAGTATGTGCGAGGGAGCCTTTATTTTAAAATGGCACATACACTTCAAAGACACTTTCCTTGTCTTTCATACAGTCTTCTTTCAAGTAAAGAAACACCCACACAGAAAAGGAAAAAAAGTTCTCTTGTGCTCGAAAGTCCGTTCACTTCTGCTCAAAGTAAATGCTGGTTTTTGGCAGCCTACAGACGGAAATGTGTTTAACACTGCGAAGGTGAATTGCTGCTACAGCAAGGACTGGAAGTGGATGTCAGCACAAGGGAATTATTGTCTGGTTTTTTGTGACTGATTCTTTGCTGAAGGGTTTTGGACTAGCCATTGCCAAAGCTTAAAGCAACGTTTGTTTCTTTCAGCTGCTGATCTTCATAAAAGCATCATGCAAAGAAAATTGGCCTTTGTGGGGATGAGAACATATTTCAGGTTTCAGTATTAAAACTGGAATCCTGACTCCCACATGCACGGAGGCCGCTAGCAGAGCTGTCTGGCCAGCTTTCCTGAGAGTATCAGCCTCACTGTTTTGAAGTAAAAGATGTCAAGAATCTGCTGTGAGGATTTTTCTCCCATTGTGATCAGCCAAGACTTGAACGTCACCTGTACCAAAACTAATGTCTTAGAAATTAAGCACCCATGTTTTAATAGAAATCTGTCCACCAACACTCACACAAAATAATAGACAATAGCCTATATATATATGATTTTTTATCCTCCTCTAGTCCTATACTCCTGTATTCTGCAGGGTATGCAACTGCATTTTCATCTCCACAAAATTTTGCAAAACATTTATAAGTGTTCTGTTTATCTGAATTTCCCTAGGATTTTTCTTGAAGTGATTGGCAGGAACTGGTGGAAATTTGGTGTGCCCTGAATCATAATCGTGCTTACTTTTAACTTATGCTAATTTATGTGTGGTGGGCTGACCCACGTGCCCACCAGAGCTGCTCTATC
>VZTG01005005.1:66386-87974 GCA_013397845.1 Melanocharis versteri | reverse complement strand
CCGTGCCAGCGATGCAGAGCGGCCTGCCCGGGGCAGCAGGGGGCTAAGAGGCTGATAAGAGGCGAATCCTGCCGTGTGGGGTACGTCTTTATCATGCCCATGTCCTCCCTCACGTAATGGCTCAGCTGTGAAAACTCCGTTCCCAAGTACGGGGACATTCACACCTAAGGTGAAGGTTCCCATCTCGACTGATGGGCCGTAATTAATTCAACTGCGCTCACCTGGAGACAGCCGCAACCTCTCACAAGGTGTCAAGGGTCCCCAGGTGTGCCGGGATCCACAATATTATCCAGTGTGAGGCTCCCTGCTCCAGGGGAGGTACAGGGGATGTTCCCACCTAGCCTCAGCAGAATATACACACCATGGACCTGCTGTTTTTTGGACTCTTTCCCTTCATTGCCTCGCCAAGACACCGAGAGTACCAACGGAAGATCACTGAAATCTACAATGTAGTAGTATTTTTTTCTGCTTAGTCTGTTTCTCTGTCAATTTCTTGCCACCCTCTTATCTTTTCCCTCTCTCCCCCTGACGTTTACTGTTAAATAAAAATCCATACTGTTGACATTGGTGTAAGGTGTCGTTTACTCCTTATTTCGGGCAGAGGCATCTCTCTAATAGTTTTTAGTAGTCGGATCTTGACCACCGTGTGTGTCAATGTCGAGTGTAACGCTGCCTGTGAGCCCCACAGGGCAGTTTGGGGGTGCAAAGGGGGGACACTGTCACACCTCTGCTGCTGTGCGTGCCCACAGTGGCGGGGGACAGTGACAATAAGAACGTCACACACCCAGCAGCAGGACCAGGCTTTTCCCAGCACTTGCTCAGTCAAGGAGGAAATGGAGAGACATGGTTTTGGGTCAAAACAAACATCAGCACCATACAAAGCAAATCGCCTTTTAATACACAGCCAAACACAGGGGTGAGACTCCGGACAGCTCTTTTCTCCTCAGCACCTTCCGGCTGCCACCAGCAGCACAAAGAAATCACGGAGCGGAAAATGAGACGCTGCCACCAGAACAGACTTTATCTGCACGGCCAGGCGGTACAGAGAGATCAGAGCCCAGTGACAGGGCACAGCGGGGTCTGTCACGGCCCCAAGCAGCAGAGCCCCACGCCAAGGCCCAGCTCCCGCAGCACTGGCAGCCCCTGGCACGCCCCAGCACCCTCCTTATTTCGAGGACAACAGAGGCTGGTGAGCACAGTCCATCCTGCTGCTTTTTGGATCCGGATCATGGCCAGTCAGCTCCTTACCCTGTCCTAGCTGCTGCTCCAGGCCACTTTAGAGGGGTCCAGCACATTCCAGCACGGCTCTGCTCACAGCCTGCAGACAGGAGCTTGACCTTTCCCAGGCCCCATCAGCCGAGGCAAAGCTGGACACGAAGGAAGAGACCCGGGGAGATGAGGCCACTCCAGGACATGTGGGCTTGCTGCTGGCCCTGCACTAATTACCTGATCTAATTTGCTCATTTGCTCATAAAATGCCTAACCCTGGTGTTCGAGGCAGACTTCAGGGTGATGGGACTACGAGAGGAAGGTGTCAATGTCCCCAAGCACTCTGATCTCTCTGACCTAATGTTGCAAGCCAGTGTGGTCTCAAATAAACCTCACCCTCCCCAATCATTGTTTTTTTTGTGGGTTTCCCTGATGGATCTGCAAGACTTTGCTCCATGGTGAGGAAAAAACCAATTCATTCACATCTTGGGTTACAAATATAGAAAAGAAAGGGAATTCAACAAAGTGGGTTGTGCTGGGCTGCAGGACAATGGTTTGAGGGGCACCAAGTGGGTCTGAAGGGGAGAGGCAGCCAGCAGTCACTGCATCCCTCCCTGCCTTTCCTTCTCACTGCTTTGGCAAAACCACGGGGGGAACCCCCATTGTTCCTCTGCCCCATGGCCCTGTGGAGCAGAGCAGAGGAAGGCAAGGACAAGCCAGTGACAAACCCAAGGGGAGCGTGGCTGGACCTTCCCCACCCTGCATCCCAGAAAGGTCACAATGGCCTGGTAGCCACCTCTCCCAAATTCTCCAGGAAGGCTGCCGGAGAGCCCAAACCCCTGAGGTGCCTCCACTCCCACCAACTCCACCTCCCACCGAGACCCTTTGGTGCTGCTGAGCTTCTCAAAGTGCTTGCTAACACCTTTTCCAAAGGATTTGGGTGGTCTCCAGAGGAGATGGAGAGCACGGGAAGGAGAGAGGCTCAGGCAGGCAGAGATGATGCAGGGGACCAAACAGCAATGTGACAAGGGTGGTACAGCACAGGAGATGAGGAGACCACGCTGCTTTGTTGAGAAACAGCAGCTCGGTGCTACCTGCCTGCGAGGCAGCAGCAGCTCCATCTGCAAGAGGCTGCCCCAAGCACGTGGATGTGCCAGAAGCAGCGTACTTCCTTGGACCCCAGGAGCCTGCAAGCCTCCCCAGGGGCACAACTGCATCTCCCTGAAGGACTTCTCAGGGAACGAAAAGTCTGAACCACTTGATCTTGGACTGCCTGACAGCACTGGAAGACAAAATCCTGAGAGACCAGGGAGCACGGGGCACCACTGGCAGGCATGAGAAGAGCTCACAGCTGCTGGTGCCTTTCCAAGACAGGGCTCCTGGTTCACAGTGAGCTCCAAACCAGGCTGCCCACAAAGGACAGTGTGGCTGCACCCCTGGCAGACCCCTTGCTCCCTCCACAGGAGCCGGGCACCCCTCAGGTCCTGCAGCCCTCGCACCTCACCTTGAGCTGGATCTCACAGGCACAGAGGGGCTGCCCAGCTGCGAAGGGAACTGACGGGCAGCCAGGGCCCTGCCCGGAGCACGGGGCTGCTCCTGCACCCACCTTCACAGGGACAGCTGCTGAGCACCTTGAAACTGAGCCCGGTGAGGAGCAGGGTGCTCCAGGGTGGTTCTCAGCGGGGCGAGGCAACGCGCCCGGCTGCTGGGGAAGGGGTACTTTGGAAGCATCCCTCAGGAAGTGGCTCTCATGCCTAAAAAGGCTATTCCCATACTGGCACTCGGGCAGCACAACGCGGTCTGTCTGGTGGGCACTGGGATCCGTGCTGGGGCCCGGCAGGAGCCCGCTGCGGTGCACTGGCCCTGCCCCACAGCTCCTCTGAGGGGCTGCCCCAGCCTGCGGGAGCCACAGCTGGGAGAACCACTTGTCCTCTCGGAGTGCTGCCTGTTCCCCTTCCCAGGAAAAGCTGGGCTCTCCGTGGGCTACCAGGGGCTGTTTGGGGAAGCCACCATGCCCTGGCAGCTGCCTGGCTCCTAAGGGTGCCGATGCTCGTGCAGGGAGAGCAGCCTCTGCAGCACAGAGCCTCCCATCCCCAGAGAACAAGGAGTCGTGGAAGCCCTGTGTAGGGCAAGGAACAGATCGGGAGGGGGGTGGCAACCACAGCCCGGCCTCCGGGGGGCTCTCAGGGCTGCCAGCTGGCCGAGTCTGGGACTCCATGTGCGTTCCTGCAGCTTCCAGCTGTTTCGGAGCTGTGGCCAGCCAAGCCTCCGATGGGCAGCTGGCCGGGTTTGCCTGGAGGGGGACATTGTGCCACAGAGTCACCAACGTGTTTGAATGCAACGGGGGCAGGCAGCTCGAGCCCAGCAGCTGGCACCCGGGCTGGCTCTGAGCAGCAGGAACAGTGTTATCTACAGGAGCAGAGGGGGTCGCTTCTGCCTGGAACGCTTGGTTTGCCAGCTGAAGTGCTGCAGAGGATGTGCTGCTGGAGACGGGGACGCCCAGCACCGTCCCTGCCACCGGCCCGGCTGCGTTAAACGGGACCTGCTGCCCCGGCTGGGCAGAGCTGCCCCCAGAGGCAGCGGAGGCTACAGAGCCCACAGCCCCCCGGCCTCCCCGTGTGCCCGGTGCCCGGGGCTGTGCTGGGGCTGGGAAGGCTGAACCGGCTGCCCAGCAGCGCTGGAAGTGAGCCACAGCACTGCTTTCCTCACGGCAGCGTGGGAAGTCCAGGCTCTTCCCAGCATCGTCCCTGAGGAGCAGCTGCTCCACACAGGATGTCACCTTGGCACCCGGCCTCTCGCCAAGCCCCTGAGCTGGTGGCTCCTCCTCTGCCCCCAAGCTGAGCAGAGCCTCCTCCCACTGCTGCAGCTCTGTGCTGTCCACGCCGAGGCTCTGGCAGACGTTTCCACCCCCCTCGCTCTTCTCAAAGAGGGTTTCAATGACCACCAGAAGGGAGTCGCTGTCCTCCTTGGCACTGCCGACGTCCTCATTCCGGCTCAGCCCGTCGGGCTCAGGGAGGAAACCTGGCAGGGGGAACTGAGGCACGCTATCAGTGTGGGAATTGTACAGGGATGCGTCCTGCTTCATCATGGCCCCAAGGAGAGAGTTGGGGTCTACCAAGTGCTGCTCTGAGTTGGAGTTTGCTTGAGTCTGCAACTCCTCCTTGGCCTGGAACGAGTCCAAGAACCCAGGAAGGTCATTCCCATACAAGACTGCTTCCCCTGTGGCAAAGCTGAAAGGCAGCTGCAGGTTCCTCTTCCGGAGATGTTCCTCACCTTCTTCATTCCTTTGGTGTGGAGGGAAAAAGGGATGGAAACAGGATGAGCAACTCCTCCAGGCCAGGCAAAATCACCCTTCTGACAGCAAGGGGGGAACTCACAGCCCTGCCCTGGCTTTTCTAGAGGAAAAGGGGGCTGGATTGGGCTGGCTACAAGCGGGCTCTGGGGAGCCCATGGGAGGTCTGGATGGCTCAGGGAAGGGCTGGGGCTCCCAGGCAGGAGCACGTCCACAACCTCCTCAGAGCCGTTTCACTCACACTACAGGAGGACAAACGCTGCAAAGCGCCAACCCCACCTACTCTTTCCTCCACCCTCACGGCCTCTGCGTGCCTTGGGCAGCCCCCCAGGCCCAGAGCAGGTGAAGAGGGCCAGCAATACTCACGACAGGGCTCGCTGGCGGGCGATGATGCAGTCGGGCCTGTCCCCCTTGTACACCAGCCGCGCGTTGGCCTGCACCCACACCCAGCCGCCCCTCTTGGTCAGCAGCCGGAACACGGTCAGCCCGCTCTCCCCCGTCTTCATCACTGGGGCAGGGACACAAAAGAGCTGGCACACACAGCGTTCCTCCACAGAGGCAGACAAATGACATGTGCAAGATGCCACAGGTTGAGCATCACCTCGTGCCCGTGCTATGGGGGCGGGAGGTGCAGGATGCTGTCTCTCTGCCAGCTCCCTGAGTTCATCCAGGAGGATGAGCCTTTATCACAGCTGCTCCAGCCCCGGGACAGACAGCACCAAGGATTACCAGTACAGCCAGGCCACGGCCTTGAGGGACCCCACAAACACCCCCCAGCACTCACTTCTGACATGGTGCTCTGCGCAGTGCATCATGTCGGCCGCGTGCACAAACTGGTACCCGGATCCCCTCCTGCACAGCTCCACCTCCGTGTATCCCAGGACAACCTTCCCTCTGGAAACAGCACAGGAACACAGTGACACCAGGGATGCATTCCACCCCTCTCCTGACAGCTGCCCCACTGGCCAGACCCCCACTCTGGGTAGTGCAGCTCTCCACCCCGGGTTGAGCTGCATCCCCCGTCCCACAAACCACCTAAAGCACAGCAGACAAGAAGTGCTGGTGCCCCGTTAACCTGCTGCCCGTGTTACTGGGGGCCTGCAGCAGAGGGACAAAAGCATCAGGCCATGGGAGCTGGGTCAGGTGCTCCTTGTCCCTGCCAGGTCTAGTTTTCTGTCCAGCACCAGGGATTTTGCCATGCGGAAAGTGAGAGATGCCTTACCGGGAATCACAGGCCATGGGAGTGAAGTCCAGCTTGTGCTTTGTCTGGAAGATCAGCGTCTTGGTCCGGAGCTCCAGGATGGAGAGAGGCTGGAGGAGTGTCGCAATGGCAAAGAGAGCAACTGGGGACTTGTCTGCTGCTGACTTTCGCTGCCCAAGGAGGAACTTCAGGCGCCCACGGAAATTCAAGGCCTTTCAGGGGATTAGAAAATGTGGGTGTGAAGCAAACAGGGTGGTGGGAACTGGCAGTGCTCTCATCCCTATGGGACACAAGTGGCTCTGGGGGAACACCCTGCGGGCAGGGGTGGAGCACAGGAGTGCCCTAGCATTACCAGGAATCCCGAGGAGCTGTCCAGCAGGCAGCGGAAGCGGCAGGTGAAGCTCCTCTCCATGAAGGATTGCTGCTCAGCATGGAGGTGCTGGGGGCTGGACGTGGCGCTGCGTCCAGCCAGCAGCGGCTGCTCAGGGGGAAAGGCTGGGAAACCAAAGGGAGAAGGAAGCTTTCCGAGCCGTGCTGCACACCCTGAGCTCGTGGCTCAGAGCTGCTGGAGTGAAGCCCCACGGGGATCACCCTGGCACTCACTGTCAGCAGCATGCAGCGGGCTCCCGTGCAGCTGGCGGCGGAAGGCGGCCCTGTCGTCCGCGTGGATCAGCTCGTACACGCTCTGGTAGATGAGATCCGACTGGAATGACACAAGGGAGTGGTGTCTGCTCCTGGACAGCCTGGCAGAGGTGTCTGCAGGAGGACACGGCAGGAGGCTTTCCTTTGCGGGCACTAAAAGTGCAGGGACTGAGTGTAAAGAACAGGTAAACTCCAGCTCCTTCCCCTGCCACAGGAGCTGCTGCCCTTTGGGAACCTTTGCTCCCCACCAGCATCTCCTTCCCAGACCAGGACTGCATCTGTTTCCAGCTAGGAAAACACGGTGCTCACCTGGTGGAAGCCCAGGTAGTCCTGCACAGTAGGGGAGATGTAGAAGATGTAGCCATCTCCAGTCACGGCGATGACAAATCCATTCAGGGCCTGAAAGCAAAAGTTCAGTCCAAAGTTACTCTCCGCAGTTTCAATCCAGCTGCTGGAAGATGAAATCCCCCAGCTTCTTCAGCATTCAGGGACAGGAAGGGACCTTCTTCCTCACCAAGGAGCCCCACAAAGAAGCACAGCACCTGGTAACCATGCAAGACTCAATTCTGTGGAGGTTTTTGTTCCCAGCACGAGCAACGACCCAAGCTGGACCGACCACTTTCTCCAAAGCCCCCATGGAAGCCCCTCTCACTGCAGGGCAGCTCCTGCATCAGGAGAGATCAGCTGAGGAGGGGTTTCATGGAGGACCTGGAGTTGGTTTCCTCCTCTCCAGCTGGGAATAGCTACACTCTCCTGGGGCTCTGCTTTGGACACGATGATCCTTGTGGGTCCCTTCCAGCTCTGGATATTCTGTGATTCTGGTGACCATGTCAGGCTGATTTCCTCCAAAAGCAAAGCACTACACCAGATAGTAGCTCTTGCCCCCTGCTCTTGACTCTGATGTTTAATTTATTAGTGAATAGGAGAGAAATTAGAAAAAGAACACCCTAAATGGAAACCCAGCGTACAGATCCAGCTTGCTGAGGGACCAGTCCCTTCCCTTTGTGTGCTGCAGCCCCCCTGAGGGACCCCGAGTCAGAGTTTTCTGCAAATCACAGTATCTGATTAAAATGATCTTTGGGGGGAAGAAGAAAAAGCTACCAGACAGCTCAGCAGGGGGATTTCTGTCACAGTAACACCTCATAAGCTCTCCAGATGCCTTCAATCACCCGTGCCTGCCCACGCTCTGGTGGCTCGACAAATTGCCACTATCTGGTCCAAGTCCAAAGCCCTGGGGAGTGCTCAGGAGCAGCTCCCTGCTGGGGCTGGGGCAGCCACGGGCCCCTCCTGGCTACCCAGCTGCTCCTCCGTGACCCTCACACTCGCACACAGCTGCGACCGTGGGGGACCTCGTGCAGTCCAGGATTCCCTGCCAAAAGTCACACTGAGCTCCCAGGAGTCACTGCCTCGCCAAAATCCCACATGGAGGCTCCTGCTGGGGGTCTGCTGGCACTGCCTGATGCCTGGAGGGCTCTGCAGGAGCAGGGCTGAAGCGACAAAAGTCAGGCTCAAGGAGAGACAAGCATCCATCTGCTGGTGTTTGGAGAGGTGGGAGAAGAGGACTGAAGGTCCAGAAAGCCTACAAGAGAGCTGGAGAGGGCATGCAGGGGTAGGACAAGGGGGCTTCATGCTGCCAGAGGGCAGGGTTAGATGGGATATTGAGAAGGAACTGTTCCCTGTGAGGGTGGGCAGGCCCTGGCACAGAGTGCCCAGAGAAGCTGTGGCTGCCCCTGGATCTCTGGCAGTGTCCAAGGCCAGGCTGGATGGGGCTTGGAGCAGCCTGGGACAGTGGAAGGTGTCCCTGCTCATGGCAGCTCATCACAAGATGAGCTTTAGGGTCCTTTCCAACCCAAACCGTTCTGGGATTCTGTGAAGGCACAGGAGATGCCAAGAACACGGAACGACTGAAGGTCTTGCGCAGACTCGCCCTGCAGCCCCAGGGAGCAGCACGTTCCCAAGCTGACGTGCCTTTCCAACCCCTCAGCAATCAGCTTTTCCATGTGGCCTTTCCAGGCCAGGCCCTTCCAGCTCACATTTATAAATGGCAGCCCAAACCAGCAGCATTCTGGGATCCACCAGCTCCTCATGCTCCGAGCTTCACTGATAGCTGTTTCATGGGACACACACTGGCCCTTCTACAAAGCAAAGCTCCCGCTTCCCACGGGTTTTGTCCACCCCCGTTTTCCAACATCCATCTGCCCTCCTTTTCTCCCCCACAACCTACAAACTGAAGCTGGCTTTTCCCATCCCGGGCTGGCTGTGCACTCATCCCTATGGAGCTCACGCAATGCCCCAGGCAGGGCAAGGAGTTCCTGGAGGATGCTTTGTCCCACAGCTCTCAACATTCTCCTCTTGGCCTTTGCTAAGGACAATGAACCAACCCAGCACCTTGGAAACTACTCAGGGATCAATCTCATAGATGGGACCACAAGCTCCAGAGCTGTGTGGGGAGACCCCAAATGACCAAGCCACAGCATCATACCTGGAGCAGGAGCTCCCCCTCAGGAAACAGCTCCCTGTCACCCTGCGGCTCTGTCCATCTGTCCCCTCCTGGGGCTCTGGGCTGATCCACGCAGTTGCCAACCTTTGGAGCTGTAGCTGCAAGTGAGAAGGCAAGAAATCAGTGTGGAAGGGGCAAGCCAGGAGCCTCCCCCTGCTCCTCCCCAGCCCAGGGCTGCTCGTGCAGCTATTGGATGCCCGTGGACGCAGCGTGGAGGAAGGTGAGACCATCGGTGGGAACTGGCACAGAGCCCACTTACAGAGCCATGCCCAGCTTGCCCAGGGGTTCCTCCAAGAGATTCTTTCCCCTGCTTGATCCCATTTCTGGGAAACCTCACTCCTGCCAGGGTGTGAGGCAGAGCTGCAAAGGACAGAGGGGAGCTGAGTGCCCCTGGGCTGCCCAGGCTGGGGAACACCACCCAGCACAGCCAGGAGGCTTCGGGTTGGAGCCTGCCAGAGCTGGAGCTGGCTTCAAGCCACCCCACTGAGGTGCTCTGTCTGCTCTGCTGCCCTCTAGGGTTGAAGAAAGACAGAGGCAAACCTTCCCAAAGCACCTGAGATGCCATCAAAGCACCCCTATTTGTTTTCTCCCTTCCACCTTTGGCTGCTCGGAAGCAGATCAAGAGCTGGTGGCTGCAGCACTCCCAGTGACACCTGAGAGCTCTCGGCTCCCAGGACTCACTGCCATGACCTCCCCAGGCTGATTCAGGTGCTGCCTCATGCTGGATGCCTTCAAGGCAGCACCCCTGGGTGCAGCCAGCACGAAACCTCCTGCTGTCCTGGTCGTGGGACCTCGAGCGTCACAGGACTCACACAGAACTGGTCGTTCAGGGAACAGGAATGAGCACAGAGGCTCCCAGGGACATCCCCAGCGTGGTCCTTTATCTGCTCATTATCATTGGAAAAACTCAATCCAAGCTCATCTGCCAGCAAAAGGACGATTTTCAAGGCATGTTTTTGTGCCAGCTCAACAACAACAACAACAAAACCAAAAAAACCAAACCAAACAAAAAAAAATTCCCAGAAAAACTCAAAGCGGCTCCCGTGTAGGAACCACCCCACCTCTGCCACCACCACAAGCTCCTGCAGCTCCCTGAGGTCCGACAGAGCGCACACCCCCTGTGTAATTCACATCCCAGCAGAGACCACTGCCTGCCCCATCTCGGCCCTGGGTGCCAGATGGTGCTGGATCCAAAGGGAAAAGATCCTCTGAATGTTGGGGAGCGCTAGGAAATGAGGAAGAACCTCAAACCACCCCAAGACTGACCATACATTTCATTTTCTCCATGGTAGAAGCTCTCACTTCGCCACTGAAATGTTTTAAAGGTTTGTTTGGTTCCTTCCCTAGTAACACCAAGTTCAAAGCCAGAACAATTTGGAATCTAAAGAAGTTTCACGTGCAACTGCTGATCTGGGGCATTTCGCTCTGCAGCAAACCATCAACATGCAAAAGCATTTTCCCTGATGGATTGGCACGTCTGAATTCAAAACAAATTTGGAGTCAAAGCATCCCTGGGATGTAGTTACACCTGGAGCCTGCGTGCCACCAAGCACCTGCCCACGGAGGCTGTCAGCAGCCAGGGCATGGATACAGAAGGGTCAGGGTAATTAGCTGCAGGTCTTGCACAGGGTGACACAAATAGCAGTGGAGAGGGTGCTCTGGAGCAGAGTCAGCCTCCATCTCCATTGCTGGCACAGCTGGGATACTTCTGCCTCCTCCAAACCTTCAGCGCTCCGTGGAGACGCTCAGGCAGCATCTCCCCCTTCTCCACCAGCCACAGCTTCTGCCCTTCTTCATCCTGTGCCGTCAGATCAGCCAGGTCAGGGGATGGGAGACCTCTGGGAAAGGCTGGGAAAGATGGGATTCAACGGGCAGACACCACGCAAAAAGCCTCCTCACGTGATTGCCGTGTGATCCCCAAGGAAAAACATCCCATCTGGGCCACATGGCTTCAATTTGCACTTTGTGGGGCGTAATAGTTTCAAAATGAAACATCGATTCTCGTCTAAAATTTGATTTATTTTGAAGGGCTGACTCCTCTCTAAAGCATTGAAATGAGGCAGGCTGGCAGGGGATTTCAAAAAGAAACAAGTTCTTCCAAAATAAAGCTCCAAAAGGGCAGAGAGCTTTTTGAGAGGATGCACAATCCTGAGAGCATGTGGTCTCCAGCTCTCTCCCAATGTCCACCAGCAGCATCTGCAGGGAGAGCTGCTGTGGCTCACAGAATCCAGCACGAAATACCCGTTTTGTGCTTTCCAGAAAAATTTCTTCACCTCTCCCACTGATCTTAGCAAGGGGCTTTTAATCTCCCACCAGAAGTGCTCGCTTCCCCTTCTCTCAAACATGGAGCAGTCCATTTCTGCACAGCTGAGCTCAAAAATCCTGCAGTCTGTCTCCCATGGGACACACAGTGATGACCTGGCCTGGGGAGAAGGTCTGGAGCACGGAGAGAGGGGAGGAAACTCAAAGAGACAGCGTCTGCCACCAAAGTACTGGTGGTGTGCAGCAGCTGGTGCTCACATCCAGCCCTGGCCTCACCACCCACAGCCAGAGGCCGTGGTGCTCCCGTGGTTCTCCTCCTCCAAACAGGTCTCTGGACTCATCCCCACCCAAACTGCCAAGAACCCCCGGGACTGGGAGCAACCCCAAGAGAAGCCCAAGCACTTCCACGTAGAGAACTCCAGGCCCATGCAACCACCAGGGGTACAGAGGCTGTTCCCAGCCACTTTTTCACTCAGAAAGAAAAACCCAACATTTTAATCATATCCCAGCCCATTTACAACATGGGAAACCTCATGGGGTGGAGGGAGGGATCACTCCTGAAACATCCCCCTTGCTTGAGACAAGATGGGGAGATGCCACCCTCTGGAATCCCACCCAGAGCCGTGGATGCCTCGGCCTGCTGAAGCCAGCTCTCCAAGGGGCCGGTGGCTAAGATGGACTGGAAACAGGGGCTGGCAGGAGGAAGAGACCCCCACCAGCTGCCAGGCAGGACAAAGCAGGTGACAAGCTGTATTAAAGGCTGGCTAATTCATCCCATTTAACACACTCCTTTAATGGAGCAGTTGAGACTCACTTCCACACAGAGCAGCTGAGACCACGAATTAATGGGATTAAAGGAAACAGCTCCAACGTGTGTCCAAGCTATAATATACCCGTAATAACAGAAATAACCGAATAAAAGGACAATGCACTTTTGCTGTTTGTGCCCAGTTTTTCCAATCTCCTGCAGTGCATCTTGGACAATTAATGGGAATTAACATGTGGATGTGGTGCTGAGGGACATGGGTTAGGCGGGCTCGGCAGTGCTGGGTTAATGGTTGGACTTGATGATCGTAGAGGTCTTTTCCAACCTTAATGATTCCATAATTCTATGCAAAACACCATGGCAAAAGCCACCAGCAGTTACCAGGCAAGCCCCAGGCATTTGCTGAAGCAATCTGGTGATCAGTTACATTTTCAAAGTGCTGGGATAGGGGCTGTGTGTAATTTTTAAGGCAGGAGGGGGAAATCCAGCTCTGTCCTGAACCCCAACACCAACCAGAGCACTGCAGGAGTTTTCCCGCTGCTGGTGGGATCCCCAGCACTGAAAGGCTTTCACTCAGCCAGGGGAAGATGCCAGGCAGGATCAGCAGAGTTTCCAGCACCAATGAATCAGGATGTGCCCCATACATCCCCAGGGGCATCCCCCTGTGGGTTGGCATTCTTGCCTCTGCAAGGAGGTTCCTAAGCCCTGCAATGGAGGAAAAACTTCCAGCATGAGAAGGAAGGAAAAAGGAGCAAAGTCGTTTAATCTCTTAATTTTCTTGCCCATCACATTCCCAAAGAAAAACATGGCGAGGCAGCCATGGAGGCTAAAGCACATCCCTTGCCTCTGGCATGGATTTGGCGCTGAAAATAAAAGGATATTGGTAACAACCCCAGAGCCAGATCTGCTCTCACAGACTGAGTTACGGGGGAGTTGACAAGCTTCACCCACGGCAAACCCTTCTCTTTGAACAGGCTCCAGGGGTGCCTGGCATCCAAAAACCAGGAGTTCCCAGCTCTTCCAGCAACACCAAGCCACGCACAACCGTTTTCCTCTTGGATCTGATCCCAAACCCTGTCAAATTAGCACCACCTTTGCCTCAGCTGTTTAACAAAGGCGTGGTGCCAAGCAGAGCGGGCTCGTGCCATCCAAGTGAAACAGACAAATGCCAAACCCACAGACCATTAGGAAAAGTCACTCAGTGTTTTCTGAGGAGCACAGAAATGCCCTGGGGAGCGCTGGCATCCCCAAGTCCACGCCAGCCTCTCCAACCTGCTGCTGCAAACCTTCATCCCACACAGTCCTGCAGGGTCTTGCCCAGGGACAGATTTGAGCTTGACTCCTTTCACTGCCTCAGTTACTTCAGGCCCAGACCCCTGCCGCTCTGGCCCATGGCAACAACAAACAAGGAGATGAATAAAAAAGCTAATTTAGTGCTGATTGCAGTGAGATTACCCAGCGAGACCTGCTGCCCTGCAGTGGAGCACTGGAGGGATCTGGTGAGACCAGCACCAGGGCTGGGAAAGGAGCTGGTGAGACCTCCTCAGCCAAGCCCCTGCTCCAGCCAGGCCAGCTGGATGGGGAGGTAGCCCACTGTTCACTGCTTGCGAGGAGCTGTTAGAAATCTCAAGCTTTGCCAGACTCCAGAGTGTGGTCTCATACCACGACAGGGTTTTCCATGGGTTCTGAAAGAGAGTGGGTTAGGTGGGATATTGGGAAGAAATTCTTCCCTGTGAGGGTGGTGAGGGCTTGGCACAGATTGCCAGAGCAGCTGTGGCTGCCCCTGGATCCCTGGAAGAGTTCAAGGCCAGGTTGGATGGGGCTTGGAGCACCCTGGGACGGTGGGAGGTGTCCCTGCCCATGGCAGGGGGTGGCACTGGATGAACTTCCTTCCAACCCAAACCAGTCCGGGACTCTGTGACCCTCTCTCTTGCAGACCTCCCTGCCTGGTGTCCTAGGCAGAAGGCATGGCAGCACATTCCCTAATCACACCCTCTCCACCTCAGAGAGCATTTTAAGCCCCATTTTCTTGCTCATCCTTGGCAGAGCCACATCTGCAGCCCCAGCATCTGCTTCCTTTGTTACAGGAGCCATAGGAAACAAACCCCAGCATAGCTCTCCAGCTAGCTGGAGGTTTTCCAAGCCACTCAGCACTAAAATCCATCCAAGCTTTCATGAGATCTCCCTCTTTGCAGCAAGTGGGGCTCCTGTCACACCACAGAGAGCCCAGAGCACCGTGGCAGTCGGCAACGCAGACACAAGCTTTTCTCCTTGGGCACTTGCTCCCAAAGAGACAGGGATCAGCAAAGTCACTCCAGATTTGTCTGGGAGACTGTCAGACACGGGCCCAAGTAGCAACCACTGCAAATTGGTTTGCAGACAGGAGCTCAGCACAAGTCTGGCGGCGAGGTTCAGCCATTGTTTACGCGAGTGACAAAACCTTTAAAGTGCCTTTAAGGCAGCACCAGAGCTGTCAGTGCTTCCCAGCACCACTCACAGGCTGGGCCTGATGGGCAAAGCTTGCAGGAGACCAGGCCCTGAGCCCCCTGGTTTTGCACAGGGAAGACTGAGATCCCAGGCAGCAGAGAGCTGTGCAGCACCTGCAGCACTCGTCCTGGGGCACAGAGGAGTTACAGATGTGCACACCTGGAATCAGCCTGTGGAGGCATGGAGAGAGCTCCAAGAGCTTCCCTCTCTAGGCCTGCAGCTTGGCATTTCCAACAAACTGCTAATTAGTCTGGTTTCTCATTAAAGCACAGACAGAAGAACATTTAAAAGCAAAGCAGATTCAGAAGACGATGCAGTGAGTCACTCCCCTGCAATGGAAACCAGGAACCCACGCAGATGACAAGTCCCCTTCCCTTGTACCCACAGAGGAAGCAGGCACTGACACCAGCACCCAAACCCACTGTGGGTGTCTCCTGCTCTGTCCCACCCCAAACGCTGCCCCAGACCCTGATGCCTGGCTTCCCACACCCCATTAAACAGGTCTGTTCCCAAGCCAGGGGCACACAGCACCCACACCTCAGAAACACCAGAGAAGATGGAGGAGGCTGGAAGCCTCTCCTCAGATTTCTCCTGGTGGAAGCAGCCAGACAAGATGCAGACAACACAGGGAAGCTCCACTCTAGGGCTGGAGAAACGCAGCACAAGGGAGAAAGGAGCCTCAGGGCATCACCCTGAGCCCACTGTGCAATTGGTCTCTCAATTGCCTGGAGATAAGGCAATTACCAGTCTATCAAAGCATCCATCTCTCTCCTGCCTCGAGATGAGGCCGGGCTTGGGCTGTGGATGGGGAGAGGATAGGGATGCTCACGAGGCCATGCCACACTCTCCTGCTGCTGGAGAGGAGCCTGCACGAAGCAGAGGGCAGCAAACCTGAGGCAGAAAGCAGAGCACAAGGGGTGCCACCATGTCCCCCCAAAATGCCCCACGGGACACGGCAGGAGCAGGCTGCTGTGACCTGCAGCTGGCACGGGTCGGACCCAGGCCGACCCTGATGAATCTGGGATGATCTGAAGTCAAACAAGATGAACTTCAGGGCAGAGCAAGGGCAAGGGGCTGGAAATCAGAGTCAAGTGGCCAGATGGGAGTAATTGCCTGGCAGAACGGGGCCCCAGAACGCTGCAATGCCAAATGCTTTTCCAGAGCAGCTCTGACACTGGAAAGCACATGCTGAGCACATCCAGCAGGAACCAGCTCCTGCAGGGAGGCACAGGTCCCATCTGGAGAGCTTGGCACAGGAGTCTCCTCCTGGAGCCCAGCATCCCAGCTGGAGAGGGCCCTGGGAGAGCCCAGAGGAGCGGGCATGAGGGAAAAGCCAAGGGAGCCACGTTTATCCAGTCTGCAGCAGGGAGAGGACACAATAGGAGCCTCTAAATACAAAAAGCTGCTGCTGCCTTCCCGCCCCACGTGCTCTGCCCTCCCCAGCGTCCATCACCCATTCCATCAGGCCCAAGCCACTGGAGAGGGAACACGTCCCTGTCCGCACGTGCTGGTGGCTCCTGGGAATGTGGTGACTCCCCCCAGCCAGGCTCTGCACCATACATGATGTTATAATTTATTAAATATACTGTAACTGTAATAATAAGGGGTTGAAGAAGAATAGGGAGGGGGGAAGAAGGAACGTGGAATAAATATGAGAATACCAAATATGGACTAAATAAGGAAATACAGAATATGGAATATAATAGAAGGGAGCATGCAACATGTATTATATTATGAACGTTCAGTTATTTAATTAATTTAATTTTAAATTGCCATTGCAGTCAGATGAGGGCAATGCTGCGGTTCAACAAGACACACTGTTTAACCCACCTCTCCCTTCTTCTCCACGGGGCGGTGGGAGCAGGACGCAGGAAGGGTTTTGGACATAAAGGATGGCTGCTAAGGAGATGGGAGGAACTTTGCAGGAGGTCTCAGCTGCTGGCAGGCCCCCAAGCTGCTCCCTCCGTCCATGGTGACATTTTCCTGCCAGTATCAACCTCCGAGGGCCCGCTCCCACAACTCACCATCGTGCCACCTCCAGGAAACACAACCTCCCGTCCCAAAGCTTGGTGTGGGGCGCGAGCTGTGCAGCGGGGAGTGATCCCAGGGGCTTTTCCCCCCTCCCAGCACGGACACTCACCCATCAGGTAGCTCTTCACCTTCAGGTAGCCCACGGCCAGGCGCAGGATGGAGAGTTTATCCAGCCTGGAGCGCACATCCTCAGGGAAGGGCAGCAGCCCCGTCAGCTTGCTCAGCTCCTGGTTCAGCCGGTCCCGGTGCCGCTTGGAGGGGTTGGACTTCACACCCTCGGCGGGGGGAGGCTTGGGGCTGCAGGAGGCAGAGGAGAGGTTAATCAAACTGGGATTGTCCAACAGGCTCTTCAAAACCCAGCACTGGCTTTGGTGCAGCCACAAGAGTGAAATAGTTAAGATTTTCCCACACACACTCTGCTTCTCTTAGAAATCTCAGAGTCCCAGACTGGTTTGGGATGGAAACGACCTTAAAGCTCATCTCATTCCACCCCCTGCCATGGGCAGGGACACCTTCCACTATCCCAGGGTGCTCCAGGCCCTGTCCAACCTGGCCTGGAACACTTCCAGGGATGGGGCAGCCATGGGGCAGAATGAGATGAGCTTTAAGGTCCCTTCCAACCCAAACCATTCTGGGATTCTATGACTTAAACAAAGGGATATCCCGTAGGGTGGTTTAGGGCACAGCACTTTGAAAACAGCCTCTCTTTAAAAAAAAAAAAAAAAAAAAAAAAAAAAAGTTGAAGTAAAAGGTTTTGTTTCCTTCCAATGTTCTGATTTCTGACCCTTTCAGATGGGCATTTCCAAACTAAACAGCATTTGATGCCAAATTTAGGCCCTGGGTGCCCCTCGGCCTGCAGAAGGAACAGTGCCCAGGAGAGCAGCCCTTCTCTGCCTGAAGCCTACATGAGGTCCCAACTCTGTGAGCTGCAGTTATTTCACCCAGCCCAGCCAAAACCCCAGCACAGCAGTAAGAGCTCAGTTAATAACTTTAATAAGTCTTGGATGTCACGCCGTCTCCTTCACTTTTTAATGCCAATCTGAATTTCGTAGCTTGAAGAAAAACCCTTCAGACCGCCCCAGCTCTGTATCTCGCCCGGCCGCATCCCCTAACACGCACCTCGTTTGGTTTGATGTAATTTGTCTAACCACAAACTGCCTCTCCGCAGGCATCCTCGCTTCGGGAAGGAGCTTTGGGTAACAGGATCTGCCAGTATTTAGCAGCAGTTTAAGCTCTCTCCTCTGCCACCACTCTCCAATCTCATCTGGCAGGGCTGATCTCGTGCATGACACAAGAGGAAATGAGCGCTAAATGAAATGTGCTGAGGTGCCTGTTGAATTCACAGCTCAGAGAGAGATCGAGGGGTCTTTTAAGGCTGAATGGAAAATTGCAGCATTTCCCCAGGAAAGCTCAATCCTGCTGGGTTGTAAGAGCAGCATCAGGAGGGATATCCCCCCTCGCAGGGAGGCTGGCACCACCCAGCTCCAAACTTGTCCACACAAGCTGGGTAAAACACGCTGGCACCAGGGCTTTTATGAAGCTTAAACACTTTTGAAATCACAGTCACACACCAGGAAGGAGAAAAATTAAAATAGCTTTCCTTTGACTCTGATTTAAAAAGAAAAAAAAAAAGAGGTGAAAAAAGTCAGTCTAAGGTTCCTCAGACATCCTAAAAGTCCTCTGGCCACTCACCATCCAAATCCAGCCCCAACCAGAGAGAAAGAAGAAAATGAGACTGGAGATGAGCATGGCAGCGGGTAAAACACAGAGGTGAAACAAAATCTCTGGGATAGCCTGGCCAAACACTGAAAATCCTGTCTGAGGCACATGGGGTGACACAGCCAGCAAGGCACCCCAAGGCTCAAGGAGGACACCCCAACACCTCTGTTCCTGCACGTCCCATCTGCAGCACACAGAGTGCTCCACGGCCAGCCCTGAGAGCGGGGATGCCAACGAGGAAAATGCCTTGTGGAAACTGGAAGCTTGGTCTAGACTTTTAAAAGCTGTTTTAATCCCCTTCCCTTTGGCCCAGCGGTTATGAAGCACACTGTGCCATGGGGCTCATGGTGAAGCTTTCCCCGTGCCGAGGGAAAGCTCAGCTCCCAGCGGGGCAAAGGCTGTGCTGCTGCTGGGGTTTGTTTCTGCCCAGCTGCCCTTTGAACGGGAACCCAGTGGGAAGTGTATCCCTTCCGCAAGCTGGCAAGTACCAAGGGAGATTATTCCCGACAGTGGAATTTGCCTGAGCTGATCTATTGTCTCCTAATTCTTATTAATAGCTTTTTAAATAAGTAAATAGCCCTGAGCAGGGACTGGAGAAGCCCCTCAGCCCATCCTCCCCGGCTGGCTGCACATCCCACTGCCACCAGCCCTGCTCTGCCTGGCCTCTCCCAGCAGGATCCNTGAAGTAAAAGGTTTTGTTTCCTTCCAGTGTTCTGATTTCTGACCCTTTCAGATGGGCATTTCCAAACTAAACAGCATTTGATGCCAAATTTAGGCCCTAGGGGCAACCCATGGCCTGCAGACGGAACAGTGCCCAGGAGAGCAGCCCTTCTCTGCCTGAAGCCTACATGAGGTCCCAACTCTGTGAGCTGCAGTTATTTCACCCAGCCCAGCCAAAACCCCAGCACAGCAGTAAGAGCTCAGTTAATAACTTTAATAAGTCTTGGATGTCACGCCGTCTCCTTCACTTTTTAATGCCAATCTGAATTTCGTAGCTTGAAGAAAAACCCTTCAGACCGCCCCAGCTCTGTATCTCGCCCGGCCGCATCCCCTAACACGCACCTCGTTTGGTTTGATGTAATTTGTCTAACCACAAACTGCCTCTCCGCAGGCATCCTCGCTTCGGGAAGGAGCTTTGGGTAACAGGATCTGCCAGTATTTAGCAGCAGTTTAAGCTCTCTCCTCTGCCACCACTCTCCAATCTCATCTGGCAGGGCTGATCTCGTGCATGACACAAGAGGAAATGAGCGCTAAATGAAATGTGCTGAGGTGCCTGTTGAATTCACAGCTCAGAGAGAGATCGAGGGGTCTTTTAAGGCTGAATGGAAAATTGCAGCATTTCCCCAGGAAAGCTCAATCCTGCTGGGTTGTAAGAGCAGCATCAGGAGGGATATCCCCCNCCCGGTCCCGGGGACGCCGAATCCTGGGGAGCGCCGTGTCCGTGCGACAGCCTCCGCTGGGGACACCGAATCCTGGGAAACGCTGTGCCCGTGGAGCACCGTCCCCAGGTGGCACCCTAATCCTGGGGACACGGAGCCCCAAGGGTTGCCCTCACAAGGGGACACCAAATCCCGGGAAACACTGTGTCCTTGGTACACCTTCCCTAGAGGACACCAAATCCTAGGAAACACCATGCACCTGGGCNCCACACAAGCTGGGTAAAACACGCTGGCACCAGGGCTTTTATGAAGCTTAAACACTTTTGAAATCACAGTCACACACCAGGAAGGAGAAAAATTAAAATAGCTTTCCTTTGACTCTGATTTAAAAAGAAAAAAAAAAAGAGGTGAAAAAAGTCAGTCTAAGGTTCCTCAGACATCCTAAAAGTCCTCTGGCCACTCACCATCCAAATCCAGCCCCAACCAGAGAGAAAGAAGAAAATGAGACTGGAGATGAGCATGGCAGCGGGTAAAACACAGAGGTGAAACAAAATCTCTGGGATAGCCTGGCCAAACACTGAAAATCCTGTCTGAGGCACATGGGGTGACACAGCCAGCAAGGCACCCCAAGGCTCAAGGAGGACACCCCAACACCTCTGTTCCTGCACGTCCCATCTGCAGCACACAGAGTGCTCCACGGCCAGCCCTGAGAGCGGGGATGCCAACGAGGAAAATGCCTTGTGGAAACTGTGAAGCTCGGTCTAGACTTTTAAAAGCTGTTTTAATCCCCTTCCCTTTGGCCCAGCGGTTATGAAGCACACTGTGCCATGGGGCTCATGGTGAAGCTTTCCCCGTGCCGAGGGAAAGCTCAGCTCCCAGCGGGGCAAAGGCTGTGCTGCTGCTGGGGTTTGTTTCTGCCCAGCTGCCCTTTGAACGGGAACCCAGTGGGAAGTGTATCCCTTCCGCAAGCTGGCAAGTACCAAGGGAGATTATTCCCGACAGTGGAATTTGCCTGAGCTGATCTATTGTCTCCTAATTCTTATTAATAGCTTTTTAAATAAGTAAATAGCCCTGAGCAGGGACTGGAGAAGCCCCTCAGCCCATCCTCCCCGGCTGGCTGCACATCCCACTGCCACCAGCCCTGCTCTGCCTGGCCTCTCCCAGCAGGATCCCGCTCCAAGACCTGACCGGTCACAGAGAACAAGAATCTCTTCCCATTCCCAAGGCTGACCTTGCAGAACCAGGGAACGAGGGCCCTTCTACTCCAAAGAGACACCTTCTTCTGCACCCGGAGCCACACAAACCCAGCCCGAACCCTCAGGCTGGTGTGCCAGAGAGCTGGAATCACTGCTCCGAGATGAACAGGAGACGAAACAACTATCCTTCACGTTTCCACAGCAAGACTCCCAAATAAATACCCGAGAGAGGCTCTGGGTCACCTCACCACAGCTTTAAAGTGTCGATGCTCCCTCCTTCATGCCAGGCTTGGACTCAGCTCACCCATCTCCTCCCCCACAACCTCCCAGAAATAGATATCCACCTCTAGTTCCTATACAGCTGGAAAAGCCGAGGTTAAACAGGCTGGCGGGACTTGGGAGCTGGGGAAGGCACGAGGGAGGCAGGAAACACCGGGGACACACCGAGGGCGATGTTCTGCGACAGCTACTGAGCAGCGTGGTAATTAATAATTAAAGAGTCGGGATGTTTCGGTGATTACTAATTGCTGCATGTTTGATTTAGGCGGGCACCAAAACATAGCCCAGCCTGCAAATCACTGCTGAGCAGCTCAAACTCTCCAGCGAGCTCCCTCGCCAGGATGCAGGACAAGCATCTTCGGGATTTCTGTTCTCCCACCAGCGCGCCAGAGCCGACGCAGCGTTAGCTCCAATTAACCCTAATTAAAACCGAGTAACCCAAGCCTGCTGCTCCCTTTTGCCCTCCCAGCGCTCGCACCAGAGCGGCTCCGGGCACTTCCCCAGAACCAGCCGGGCTCCCGCCGCCCGGTTTTCGCTCGCCACGCACGGGGGCGACCAGGGGGAGCCCCCTCGCTGCACCCACCTCTTGGGCACCGGCTTCTTCCTCTTCCTGCCGGCGTACATC